>JALPQI010008049.1:0-39426 GCA_025490895.1 Thaumatotibia leucotreta | reverse complement strand
GAAAACATAATATTAATTTTATTGGAAGGTAAAATTTCATATTATGTGTTTCGTTCGACTTCGGAGATCTTCAGGATGTGAGACCTGTCTATTATCTCCTGGTGGCGAGTCAGCGGGTGCAGAAATGTTAGGGCTCTACTGCCCTAAACCAACCAATGAATTTTGACGTGTAGTCAATAAAATTAAGAATACATGATGCATCGCTTTGCATTCAGAGGTTAAGAATAGGCTCAAACGAGGCTTTTCGGTTGGGTTGACATGCTATTTGCATACATCTACAGAGTAGATATCCGCAGATTATATATAGGACTTACTCATCCGCAGTTTTACACATAAGTTTCACATAACATTTTCGGTAATTTATACGAATTGACACGTCCAGAATACCGGGTTCATATTTTGATGTTATCTAATTTAGAACGGAATTTCAGAAAGGAAATAATTAAGTGAGAATTATTAGAATAATTGTCTACGTATAATACAGTACAGTGTAAGGTCATGGACTCTAAACTCGGTATTAACATTCCATATGTGGGTTTCTCTCTGATATGTCGTACAGCTGTTCAGATTAAAACTAGTATTCTTTAAGCGTTTAATCAAACAGGCACCTTGAAAGCGAAGGTTTCGCCAAATAAATACTTTACAAATAATATTAATCAGAGATTATCGTTCGCTACGCTAAATGCGATAAAATATGAGAGGATATTTTCGTTACTTGATTTGATGAGACAACTGGCAGACGATGTTATTTTTAGCGTACCACGATGACTATTTTCCATATGGGCGTACCTGTTTTTACTTTGG
Source organism: Thaumatotibia leucotreta (assembly GCA_025490895.1). Lineage (NCBI taxonomy): Eukaryota > Metazoa > Arthropoda > Insecta > Lepidoptera > Tortricidae > Thaumatotibia > Thaumatotibia leucotreta. Next base: position 38,622 of record JALPQI010008049.1, on the reverse strand, counting down.
AGAAACGCCAACGGAACACCAGCAGACTTTTCTTTTGATCTGGTCAGTCAGCGTCGGTGTAGCAGCGTTCCGCTTACCTCAACGCATCGTGCGTTCAGTTAGGGCCAGTAGACTGAGACATACTGTGGGCACGTGAACGTTTGAGGTGAGCGAACAGGTCGATGGACGGGGTACCCTAGCGGGTGAAGATCTGCTCAGTGGCCTCCGGGCGCTGGTGCCGCTCGGGGGCGCAGAGTCCCCTAGCTCGTCCGTCGACTTCCTGAAAGTACCGACCTGTAGGTATATGAACCGAACTGGTTCCGTAAGTTCTGGACCTGTAGTGCGTAGGCAATTCCCTGATGCCAATACTTTCTGCGTTGGTCGTTGTAACTAATAATCATACTAACTATCGATCTCCTCAGGTTCTCCTTAAGTTTTAAAGGAGTCGCAGTGCAAGTTCCCTGTTGGAGACCATGCACCGGCTTCCTGTTGAGGACCGACTGAGAATGCGGTGCGTTGATCAATATACTCAGTATAGTGTTTCCTTCTTACCTCGATATGAACGTATTTTATTACGTTCTTAATTCACCATGGGAGATTCCCTCAAGAGTCCGGTTGGCAGATGAGATGGGAGCTGGCATGGGACTCTGTAATCGCCCGAAGCAGTGTTAGGGCCTGCGATAGTGCAACCAGCCTCCATGGACGCCCAAGTTCGTAAGGTTGAGTCCGTCTAGGAGCGCACGACGTTGGACGCGAGACAGGCTGTCTCACAACCAATCATTTACCTTATTTTCCCTGCAGGACGCAAATGTTGTGGCTATGGTTTGAGTAAGGATTGTAACGTATTTCAGGTAGTATATTTGCTAACCTAGGTTGATGGGGGTCGATCTGGTAATCTGTACTACTTTTCCGACTGGATTGCTATCAGGAAATAGTCTTGATAGGTGATCAAACGTTGGTCAGAAATGTATCATGTGGACGCAGTCACGGACGCATCCAATTGTTTACTTACAAATAATATTAAGTATACTAAAACTGCCCAGGACCGGGGTCAGAGGTGAACAGTCGTGTTGGGGACCAGGACTTTCTTTGGGTCGTAGCGCTAGAGGAGTAAGTAAGTTCAGCTATTAATATGGGAGACCTTTAATCGGCTCTGGGAAAGAATAATCTGTGTAGGAATAGCACCGGGCATAGCAATACGCTTAGATAAAAACGAAGAATTTATTTTCTGTGACGAGTATACCGGTGTTTCGAGCTATCTCTCCATGGCCTCTTTCCTCGTGCAGCTGTATCTCGAGCTCGCTTACGACCGGGGGTTTTTGTCCCAAATTTGTTTATTGCCCTCGGAGAAATGGTTCGTTTTATGAGGAGGACCCCGTATAGTTGGAGAACGAGTGCGAGTAGAGAGATTATAAGAGATGTTTCCAAACCTTGTCAATACCACCAGTTTTCAGAAAGCAGGCCCGCGGATTTGAGTGTCTGAGGAATCCGGGGCTGGTCAAACATTTGTAGAATAATTTGAGATATTACGTTACAGATTCCATTCATTGTCGAACAGGTCTTCGGTTTGGTGCAGTGTGCACTAAGTGTTCCTGCTTCTGCTGTATTGGATCGTGGGAGACTGCAGATAGTTTTTGAATATAGATACAACGTACAGATTTCCTACAGAACAATAGGACGCAGTTCCTTGTGACTCGGTCAGCCACTACAACGGATCCTCGATCGAGAACGAGGGGTTTGCAATCCCCCAGCTGCAGTAGGCACGTGTATGTCTATCAGGAACACCCGAAGCAGGAGCACCAGACTGTGGTTTGCAATGCTTCCGCTCGGCAGGCGGCGCCAGGGTGGTTGCCGGCATCAGCTTGGTTACTTACGTGATATGGGGGGGCCAAACTGACAAGAGTCGTTGGCGCTTTCGCGTTGGGCAGAGCTTCCGCCGTATGGCGAATATCGCGGGCGGTGGCGTCATCCGGCCAGTTGGCAGCCGGCAGCGAGGCGTTATCGTGGCGTCATTGTATCGGCTTGGCGGGCCACTGTAGTTGCACAATGAACTTCATCGGACCAATTGTATTCTGACTTGTAGCGCCATTGCGGTGGTCGCGTGAATGTAGCGGTTTCGTGATCGGCAGCAACATGGAGGTGGGTTATACCGCCATGCCTGGACAGCATCAGCATCGAACGGCAGTATTATTACCTGTAATGTCATCATGGTGACTATAATTTCGTGGCCAGCGGTGTCCCGTGGCACCCGGTGAGGTCAATACCGATGGTGCCGTCGCGACGACTAGTGAAGTCGGGACCGGTGTCGTGGTTGCGGCAGCCAATGAGGCGAGGACCGGTGGCACCGTTGTAGCGCCCAGTGAGGTCGGGATCGGTAGCATCGTAGTGGCACCCCGTCAAAAAACGGGATCGGTGGTGCCGGCATGGCACTCAATGACTTTAGTACCTGTGGCACCCACGTGGCGAGCAGTGAGCTCAGGACGGGTGGTGCCCACGTGGCAGCTAGTGACGTCGGGGCCGGCGGCACCGACATGGCGTCAGTGAGGTCAGGGCCGGTGGTGTTCACGTGGCGTTCAGTCGCGTCGGGACCGGTGGCGGCCAGCGTCGGGACCGATGGCGTCCCCGTGACAGCTAGCGACGTCAGGCCCGGTGGCACCAACATGGCAGCCAATGGAGTCCCCGCCCCGGTGGCACCGTCGTGGCGGCCAGTGAGGTCGGGATCGGAGGCGCCCCCGTGGCGGCCAGTGAGGTCAGGATCGGTGGCGCCCAGGTGGCGGCCAGTGAGATCAGGACCGGTGGCGCCCATGTGGCGGCCAGTGAGGTCGGGATCGGTGGCGCCTAGGTGGCGGCCAGTGAGATCAGGACCGGTGGCGCCCAGGTGGCGGCCAGTGAGGTCAGGACCGGTGGCGCCCACGAGGCGGCCAGTGAGATCAGGACCGGTGGCGCCCAGGTGGCGGCCAGTGAGGTCAGGACCGGTGGCGCCCACGAGGCGGCCAGTGAGGTCAGGATCGGTGGCGAACATGTAGCGGCCAGTGAGGTCAGGATCGGTGGCACCCATATGGCGGCCAATGAAGTCGGGACCGTTGGTGCCCACGTGGCAGCCAGTGAGGTCAGGATCGGTGGCACCCACATGGCGCGGTGGTGCCCACGTGGCAGCCAGTGGCGACCACGTGGCGGCCAGCGCTCACGTGGCAGCTAGTGAGGTCAGGACCGGTGGCGTCCACATGGCGCCACGTCAGTCTCATCACAACATTCGTCGCCATCCGCAGACTAAATTCCTTGGGTTAATAGAATATCATTAAGCTAACTCACCAATCGATCCGAGAGCGGAAAACGTAAAGAGTACCCAGGTCCAGCTGCAGCTCCCGGCGGCGGCGGCGGAGCGCGGGGTGGGCCCCGGCGCGCCCGGCCGCGGCGGCGACACGGCGGCGCCGGCGACGTGGCGGCGCGTGAACCGCCCCCGGCCTGCGGCGCCGCGCTGCCCGCGGCGACACGATGATCGCGATGCACGTTTCCTCTCGTCGGGTGCGGAGCGGCTTACGTTACCGTACGAGAAGTGACGCGATTAAAAACACGCGTTAATCGGACGATTTCCTACTTTAAAAATCTCGGAAACGCCTACGACTGAACGACGGTAACGTTTAAAACACGATCGTGGTCGATAACGTATTTCGCCAGAAAAAGTGGGTAGATCGAAGTCACTCTTGAAAATTGCGCGACGGACGTTATCGGTTCGAAAATACTTCGGGAACTCGATTATTCGAAATGAAATTTTAAAATTCGAATCTTAAATTTTCGTCGTAAATATTTAACGATAGACCACTTTCTTGACGATTAGCGAAACACTTCAAATGACTTCCTTAAAATAACTTTTCTGTTCGAGCAGAAGTTCCGAAATATAATTACTGGGAATTAAGTCGATCGAAAAGTTAAAGACCACGTGTCGAATTTAAATAAAAATATGCGGACCTTCGGCCAAGACGGTCGACGAAACAATGAAATGGCGGCGAGTCGCCGGGTGCGAGCTGGTTGGTTACAGGAAGCTGTTTGAGCGGAAACTACGTCACAGCGGCGCGCTACGGGCTGTGGAGCGGCTTCATAGACGCTAGCGGCATCTATCGGTCATTGGGAGACGCTACGCTCTCACATCCTGAAGATCTCCGAAGTCGAACGAAACACATAATTATCCTGTTACTCGTCTTACTGGTTCTTCTCAGGAACGGTGTAGGGTTTGAACCAGTAGTAGATTTTTTTCTCTCTCTTGATATGTCAGACGATTCGAAAATGCTTATTAATAAGCTTACTTGAATAAAGAATAGTTTGACTTTGACTTGACTTTGACAATTTTGCACAAATCGATTTAGTTCAGGTAAGGAGAATTACATAGAAATTATATTCATTCTCATTTGAACCTTTAACTACGGAGGTGATTATTAGTAAAAATAATCGCAACCTTATACTGTATAAAGTTGTGAATAAATACGTGACCTCTGTGAGCCCCCAGTACCCCCCACAGCATACCGAACGAACGAATGTTAACGAAGTAAAAATAAATTGTTGAAATTTGAACTCTAATGGCAATCAATAGAGTTCAATTTTGTAGCGGCCATATATGGCTTCGTATGCGGTAATGGGAAGTTAAAGACACTAAAATATGTGTCAGTGCACATGGAAAGGTACCTTGTCACGGTGTTTAAAATCAGTGGCGTGCACACAGTTTTGAGCCAGGGTAGACAAAAAAAAGGTCAAGTGCGAGTCGGACTCGTTTTCGTAAAATTATTTAAAAATTGGCAAAAAAATCACGTGTATTGTATAGGAGGCCTCTTAAATATTTATTTTATTCCTTTTTTTTAGTATTTGTTGTTATCATCATCAGCCTATGTTAGTCCACTGCTGGACATAGGCCTCTCCTATTAACTATGCGTATAGACGCATTAGGAGGTAAATGCCCATAATCGCCACGCTGGGCAAGCGGCTTGGCGATCGCAGTACTGTGTCCACTATGATGACACTGGTGCCCATCATCAATCTTGTAGAATGGTCAGTGACACTTTAATTTTTGGCCGTGTGGTGACGGCAGTAAGAATACATTTGTGACCACCCCAATTCCTCCTGCGGGTGTCGTAAGAGTCGACTAAGGGATTTGTTGTTATACTAAAATAAAAATTCATCAACCCTAAAAAGCAAGTAACTTAACAAAAATGTTGTTTCTCACTAACTGCAGATCCGGCGTAGCCCGGCCCTTTTCAACAATTGATTTTTTTTGTTAAAAGGAAGCTTTGAGAAAGCATTGTTTATTATTTTTTGTACCACTACAGCTATCACATTTTAAATTGTTATCCATTTTACAAACACTAACACTTTTCGCGGCACGGCATACGTTATCATTGTTATCAAGTTGAAATCAAGAAAACAATGGTAGATGCATAAAAAATGTAAACAAGCAATCTTGCAAAAGCGACTAAAAACATATGTTCGTACTTGCACGGCACTCCAAAAATAAAGCTATTTTTTAAAAAAGTCGCGTTATTCTCCGCCATCTTTGGTCATTCGGGAATCTTCGGCCGTCGTCGTATACTTTCGCCTAGCTTGCGAAAAGCCAGCGGCTAAATGTCTGTTAGTGTGCGTTACTTGGCATCAAAGTGTGCACGTTTTTATAGGAAAGCACACTACGCTGTACATGCGTAACTGCGGCACACTGACGCACACATATAAACGGGTTTTAGACTCAAATGTTTTCTGTCTTAGCCGTCAAAAGCCGGTAGCGGCGCTAGTTCCGCGTCGATGTTCACACCGCACATCGATTCGCGCGTCAGCGAAAGTGACGATGTACCGATAGAATCGATAGATGGAGCTATTTTATACTTAAAAATTATTTATTGATTAAATTATTGTGCACTTATATTATTTTATGAAATATGGAATTAAAACGGGTAGATAAGAGTATCCCAGTAGGGTAGACAGTGTCTTTCTGTCTATATGAAGCGCACGCCACTGTTTAAAATGGACTTTAAAAAAGAACACATAAGGTCTATTTTAAGAGTCGTGACAGAGTGAACACTGACACATATATTACATTTGTTTCGCTACAGTCATTTTACTATCGTTTGCTTTTAGGACTAAGATTAAAAAGTCCATCACTGATTCCTGTCCGCTAATCTGACATGTTTCACGTAGCTGTGGCTACATCCTCTTTTTACATAGCGAAAGAGTATATCGGAAAAATCAAAGCATGTAAGTAGCTAAAAGTGACGGGTGCCACAACCAAATGGAGGGTTGCCTAGTGAAACCTGAGTCGAGCAAACCGGTTTTTGAAATACGATGTACAAGGTGCCCACGAAGAAAGGGAAAAATTCTAACAGCATAATCCTGAGACTAAAAGAAGCAAAAAATGTTAAATGAGTTTTGGTCAAATCTGCAAAAAAAAAATATTTTTTTAGTTTTTTTTTTATGTTTTGAATGCCTTAATACACAAAAACAAGGATTTTATTAATAAAACAATCGCAAAAAATGCACTTTCAAGATTTTTTTTTTCATTTGCTAGGTAATTAATTAAAGATATTTTTGTTCATTTGATGTCTGTCAATTAAGTGTGACAAAACTAAGACAATATGGTCACAAAATTGTGTCCTAAAATGCGTTTATCATAGCGGAACGGTCTGAAACGGTTTTAAAAAAATCAAATTTTCTCTTAAAATAGACTGAATCCAGAAAACTTCGTGTGATATTTTTCTTATTGGGTCGGCAACGCGCATGTGACACCCCTGGGGTTGCAGGCGCCCATAGGCTACGGTGACTGCTTTCCATCAGGCGGGCCGTACGCTTGTTTGCCACCGACGTGGCATAAAAAAAAAACTTCAAATTTGGTCAGAAATCCGCTGTTGATTTTTTTCCCTTTCCTCATGGGCACATTGTATAAGACACTTACATGAGGTTGTCATTTCAATGATTAGTTATCTCGACTCGGGTTTAGCCAGGCAACCCTCGATATTGACCTTGAGGCCTGGCGTAGCGTTGAAAATTTCCGGATTAAATTTAAATCCCGATGCTTTCCAAACAGTTTGTTTTTTTCCGGATTTTTTCGAAAAAATCCTCTATAATTTTCAACTCTAACCAATGCGAATTAGGTCTAATTTTCACTTTTACCAGGATAACGCGATGTCATCGAAGAAAAGTCAATTGAAATAGATGGCAAGCAGTGACAGTGACAGTAACACTGATTATTTCTGTAAAAACCCGAAAAAAGGAAAAAAACAAAATTTCCTTATATTCCCGAAAAAAAACATTAAATTTTTTCCGACATTTTCAACGCTAGCCGGAGGCCAAGTTTGGCCGCCGGGCTGACCACTGGGCTATCCTTGACCATGCTAGGCTCCGGCTTGTGACTCTTTACAACCCTGCGACTTTGCCTGGGCTTTCTAGGCCTGGATATCCCAATCTATCTAACAAGTAACACTCCCAGTCTGCGACCATATATAACATGGACGTCTAACGCCAGCTCAAAAATGCCCCCAAAACCAATTGTTCAATTGTGCCAAGATGGGCAGGACATAGCGCTTTTCTTAACACCGCGCACATTTCGGCGCAATATCTTTGACATTATGTTTATAGAATATAGCCAATCAAAACTTTGATAGACCAATCACAACTATTTTTAAATGGCGGTGTAAGTTTTTATAGGTTGATTTTGACATTCATTACCGTGATACATTGAAGAGGGGGTGACACTTGACAACTAAAATTCTGGATTTTAACTGTCAAATTTTTGAAAGGAAATTTAATATGGCGTGCGGCTTCCATGTTTTATTTGTTCGTAGCTCCCAGTACTAACCTGTCCGTGAAGGCGGCTCGCTCGGCCCAGGTTCGTCGTTCTTGGAGCCCTCGCCGGCGCCCGGCGGCTCTTGGCCTTTCTCGGCCTCCGCGTCGCGACCTTCGGCCTTGGCGCAGCCTTCGCCGGATCCCGAGAGTGGACTGCTTTCGGCACTGCTTTCTACTACCACCACCTACAAATCATTTATTGGAATTCTGTATTTCATCTATGTCTTACAGCTTTCATATCATAAACTGTAATTTGTTGCTTTATTTTGCTTTTATTTATTGGTACATTGTGTATTAAGGGCGGTAAATAAGAAATTTAATAATTCTTGTACCGCCCGTGGCAAACACAATGTTTTTCATCACACCTGTGAGACAAAAAAAGTAAATAAAACAACATATTTTCACAAAACTACTCTAAAATGGTCTAAATCATTTCTCGAAATCAGGTATAATTTAAATTTATCATTTTCATAGAAATCTCGGCGCCGCGCTAGTGCGACGTAATGTTGTATGAAAATCCTTGACAGCCCTAGGGTGTAATGACGCATCTACGGCGCGCATCGCCGCAGCGCATTGGCGCACTTACCGAACAGGTGTGATGAAAATTGTATTTTTAGAAAGCGGACAGATAAGAAAAGCTATAGGTAAGCTAAAAGCTGATGCTAGCGCGGGCTAAGGGAGAGTTCTCGATCAAGCAGGGCTCCGGCCCGCAGTCTTCGTGCCATGACGATTGGCTCTTGAAAAGCTCCTCATAGTGCGGAGCGAAACATGTCGAGCATTTTGGACTTAAAAACGTGAGTCATCATCATCAGCCAATTGACGTCCACAACTGGACATAGGCCTCCCCCAGGGAGTTCCACAAAGATCGGTCGTGAGCTGTCCGCATCCATTGGACACCCGCAACCTTTACCAGGTCGTCGCTCCATCTTGTGGGGGGCCTTCCCACGCTGCGCCGTCCAGTGAGTAACCCGCGTGAAATATAATTTGAGTATGAACGAGTCTCACAAGAGTTTTGTTTTTAATATGGCTAAATGCTCGATAATGGAGACCTAGGCTCGCCGAAACATGTCGCGCGTAGCGACTAAATACACGTGAGTTTAACAGTACCATTATATTTATAGTTATTGGATGCGATTCTACGGCGGCCGCTAAACCTCCTAATTATTTTTAGGCGTCGCTAAACCACTTTGTTATTCTATGAGCAGCTGTCATAAACAAATATTTCTTAAATTTAGGCGGTCTATTCAATTTAGGCTTAGCTGCTTAAATGCTATTCAGTACATGTCTTTTTAAAACAAAAACATAGAAACGTCAAGCTAAACTGACTAATTTTAGCGGCGAATAAAATAGTCCCGTTTAAAATAAGGATAACACAAATACATCAAGTTTTACAAAATAATTATTTTCGAAATGGATGAAGAATACGTCATAGCTGCCGTGGTGGCAGACGAGAGGGAGTATGGCGAGGGCGAGGGTGAAAAAATGTATTTGAAGAGGTTACGAGACGAGTCTAATCCATTTGACCGGTCAGAGCGGAAGTTTCGCAAATTGTTTAGGCTATCGCAGGCCATGGGCCGGCACGTAGTGGACACTTTGTTACGCACTCTCGTGTAAATAAAAGAGGCGTCGGTACTCGCCCGGCGGTGATAGCTGATAGCTTAGTAGCTCGCGGTGAGACCAGTGCCTTAAGTCGGCGATTTAAAGTTTTTTTCGCCCGGTTTAAGCCGATTCCGCATCGATTGATCTGGGGAGACCCTTAGACGTCGGACCTGCACTGCTGACATACCTCTCGTCGGCGTCAAAAAGTTTAACAAAACAGCTCATTGGCATATTGTATCTTATAAAATAGTACATTACGACACAAGTGCGAAAAACATGAAATACGAAAGGAGTGGCGATGTTTTAAAACACGACCGATAGGGAGTGTTTTAAATCGACACGAGTTACGAATTTAGTTTTTGCACGTGTCTCGTACGACGTTTTTAGTACAGATGGCCCTCCGAAGTTTTGGACCTGACGTAAAATGACCCACTTCTCACACTAGAGCCTAAAAAAGGCACCATCTGTACTAAAAATATTGTTTTGTTGCAGATCGCGACTCAATTTTCTCAAATGTCACAAAACTCGCAAAACATTCTAATTCCTCCTCCTTCTTAGCAGTTTACTTTATAATGTTGCCCATTCAAATTGGAAAAAATATTTTTGAACACATAATTTAAAAACGTCACTTTTTAGTGGTCTAACATGTGTAAACAAGTATTACATATATGTAATGGAATAAAACTTATTAAATTATCATATGTAACCCAAAATAAAAAACGATTTTACAGTTTTTATACAGATATCATTCATTCATTCGTTCACTTATTTTTTTAAAGTAGCAACACACTCGATTCAACTTAGAAATTTTAGAATATGTTTAAAAACTGGTTAAATTTAGTCAGGGTGACGTTCTGGAATAGCACTTGTCAAATTCGCCGTCTAAATTATAATAAAAAATTAGACATTTTAATTTTAGGCTATTTAGCCGATGTGCACGTAGAATCGCATCCATTATATCTCTATGAAAGTTTAACACTCTGAGCGCGGGGAACTCCCGAGGGGAGTTCTCTGCGGGAGGTCCATTTTCGCCACAAAGCGGTAAAATCACGGGATCGGCTACGAGCGTAGCGCGTAGCACTCGTCCGCAATGAAAATGTTAAATTTAAATATAAGGAATGCTTACCGTGCGATTCTAACTCGCACTTACTTGGCCGTCAAAGTGGTTGCAACTTTTACAGCCTCTAACTTTATTTTTTATTTAAAACGGGCTTAGACTAGCCAAGGGCAGCGGCCTATGGAGTGACTTCGCCCAGAAGGTGCTTCACCCTTGACTTATGTTTTGTTTTTATGTTAGCTGTAACATGTTATTATCATTGAAAAAACCAGCCCCGCTGATGTTCTTGCCGGATTCTTTTTAGGTCAGTGGTGTAGGGTTAGAATTGGAAGTATTTGCTATTTAGTTTAACGATTCAAAAGCGCTTGTTGCTGGGCATATTTGAATAATAGTACATTATGACACAAGTGCGAAAAACATGAAATTCGAAACGAGTGGCGATGTTTTAAATCGACACGAGTTACGAATTTCGTTTTTGCACGTGTCTCGTACGACGTTTTTTAGTACAGATTGGCCTACGAAGTTTTGGATCTGATGTAAAATGACCCACTTCTCGCTCTAGAGCCTATAAAAGGCACCTTCTGTATTATTATTAAATAATACTTTGACTGTGACTTGAAGGTTAACTGACCTTCTCAGTGCTAGTGGTAGGTTTAGGGCTCCCCGGGGCGGGGCTGCGGCGGGTGTGCGCGCGCGCGTACCGCGCCGCCGCCTCGAACAGGTCCAACTCGCTGTCCACATTCAGGTGCTCCAGGGAGAACACGGTGATCACCGTGCTGAGCTCCACTTCCTCGAAGCTGCTGTCTGTCAGCACCTCTTTTGTGTTGGTGCTTATTATCTGCAGAACAGGTTACGTGTTAGGCCTATGAAATTAGCATTTTGTATTTATGGCTTCTTTAGAAACAAATTCACAAACCTGGCCAAATATATGGGTTTTTTGGGCTCTACTTTCTGGAGTTTTCGCTAATGTATTTAAACTTGATCAAATTTAATTAGTATGTAGAGCTTTATGTACCGTGATAAATAAATAAATAAATAACTCACTAATGGCTCCAATGCAAGACCAGGGGACTGTTAACAGGCCAGCAAATGCTGAATTTTGTGGCGCTATTTAATTTAATTTGTGTTTCTTTTGTATTTAATGTGTCACAAATAAATGATTTTTCTTTCTTTCTTTCTTTGTTGGGCTTTGCTAATAATACAAGAACAAGAATATCACTGAATTTAAAAACAACACTCACCTGTATACACTTGTCCATAAGAACACTTTCCTCAAACAGTCTGGCAAACTCATAAGCTCGGCAAGCGTTCTTCGGATATAAATCTGACCACAGATATCTGGTGCACTCCTTCACAAGGTGAGGCAGCATGTACTTTTTGGCCCCGTAGCATAGTTCACATGCTTTGTCAAAAGAGCTTATGTTTATGTTATCTGTGTAGATATATCTGGAATAGAAATCAACTTTAAATTTGTAAAGCAGGTAAAGACTAACACAACAATTTTGCAAGATAATCTTTAAGTAAAACTAAATCTAAAATATTAATGCCTTACAGAGATTATGTATAAATCAGGTCAATGAAATCAGGTTTCTCTTTCAGAAAATTTGTTACTTTGTTAGATAGTTTGGGCAAAATATGCAGAAGGGCTCATGCATAAATCATGCTAGGTTTTTTCAGCTACTTTTAGACCCCCCCCCTCCCTCCTGGTGATGTTTGGTGAGTTTCTTGGCTACCATGATTTTTTCTTGGGTCCCCTCCCCCCCTATAGGACCTCGCGTGATTTATGCACAAGCCCAAACAGCCAAAGAGCTGATTCTTATAATGGAGCCATGATGTATTTGCAGAGTTCGAGAGTTACATTTTCTGTATTGAAAAATATGTAGTTTGATTACAATGTAAGATTCTGTAGTGGGTACTAAATAAATAATATAAATAAAGAGTACTTATAATCATAGAAAATAAAAACAGTCATAAGTGTAATTTAAAACCTAGAACACCAGCTTAGAACGGCTGCTCCTTTCACGTTTTATCACGTAGCATAAGCCGACCTTTTGTAAAAAAAAACCCTGTACTCTACTCACTCCAAGAGCGCTTTGAAAGCTTCTGGTTGCACATCCAATATAGGAATAGGCTCGTTCCTTTCAGCCATGCCCCCGTAAAACATAGCCTCGAACACGGGCGATGCCATGGCCAAGATCAGCTTATGGCCCGGCACAACTACCTGGTGCGGCTCCGAACCCACCAGGAACGAGCAATCCGACCACTGGCCGGATTGCAAAAGATGAGAACCTCGGTGCTTCAGCTCCGTACATCTTAACTGCCAATCGCAAGGTTCTGCCATATTCGGCGTTCACTTCACTGAGGATTTAAAAGCTCCAAAGGCCCAGAGCGGGCCTAAAAAGCAACTATTTTTGATTTACGTAAACTCTTATTCACGAAAATAAAAATAGTATTTGGCGTCCAAACGTCAATGTCAAACAAACGGTCCTGCCACAGACTAAAGACGACAGAATTATTTACAGATGCACCGAGCAGTTTCAGAACGGAATTAAGATCCGTCCGTGTCGACTCTTGAGTCTCTAGATTTTAACAACTGGCAACTGGCTGCTTACAACACTGGCAGACTGGCAGTTGTAAAAAAAGTAATGCTTCGAGTTCAAGTTTGAAATTCAGTTTGCGAATGTTTTGAGCAAATTTGTGAAAAAATTGTGAATCTATGAAACTTAAAATACTTGTGATTTCTTCAGTTTAATATTTGAAGAAGATTAAAGTAAGGATATACATTCAATTGTAGTCTAGTTACCTAGTAATAACAACATGAACTTGAATCTAAATTGATATTCGGACTTTTTAAAATGCAGATGTCAGAAGCAGAAGTAAACAATGAGCGAACGGTACTGGACTACCTGAACGAGGACTGCTGGCGCGCCGTGTTCCGTCATGTCCCCGTGCAGGACCTCATACGGACGGAGCGTGCCAGTCGTAGCTGGCAGGCGGTGGTACTGTCGTACTTACGAGGTGGGAATTCGATAGTCTAGCTTAATATCTTTAACCTGACAGACAGATTTTTCATAGGTGCCCATTGACTTAAATCAATGTAGGTGCCTGTGAATTTAGTATGTTGTTGTTGTTGAGAATAGGTCCAAGTAAACTTATTTTCATATTATGCCACTGTCAGGCACATGACAATCGTGACATGTGTCTTATTCAACACCATAAAGTTGAAAATACATCACCTTAGTTGCAGAGGGATATAGTCTTATTAGTGTAATTATTTCCAGGAGTCCGTATTAAGATTAAGGAGTTTAATAGTAAGAAAAAGCCTTACACCTGCAGTTTAAAACGACCAGCATACAAGTCATTTGAGAGCTGGACAACAAAACTTGGTCCATCAGTTGTGGCCACTTACTGCCTTGGTTTGAAGGGTCTAGATGTAATCAAAGAAAACTGCCCCAACATAGAAGCTCTTCAGGTACTTCTTATAATAAAGGAGGTAGCAAAAAGGATTGTAGATAAATACAAGTTTTCACCCCACTTTGTTTCCCATTCTCAATTAATTATCTTTTCAATAGCTGAGAACATGAGCTCAAATCCCACCTTTGGCTCATGGTCCCTGTTGTACTTATTCACATCAAACAAATTTAAATTCTATTAAATTAAAACAGAGTTGCATCTGTTTTGTCTTGTAAAAATTTTGAACAACTTAAAATCAACTTTATTGCCTGCTGAGTAGGTAAGAATTGCAATGACACATGTTGATTTTGTCTTGTATTGATGGACCTTACGAGGATAACATGAAAATACAAATAAATCTATAATATCAAATAATTGGATTTGTCAAACAAAACCTTGTATCTATTCATTATTATAAGCAGTAACATCTATTTTGTAGCTTATCAAAGTGCATTCACGAGCACCGAAACAACTGCACCAGTATAATCTTAATGACAACTTCAAGTTTCTCCAAAAACTGTCCTTTGATGATTGTGATGTAAGTATTAGCATTAAAATTTAAACAAGTAACCATCTTGGTGGACACCCACAGATGAAATTCGCTTCAAATACCTATAAGCAATGTTTGTATTGTGAGTATACAGATGTAGTGCATTATCTTTTAAATTTTTTGTGGAAATGGCGGAATTTTGATTAATTGCCGATTTGTCATAGATAGTCCAATGACACTTATAATATTGACTGCACAGTAATTTTTTTTCAGATTTTCGGGGCAGTAATATGCTATGTACGCTTTAAAATTTAGTAACTGTTATAATGGCGGGACCACATCCTGAATTCGTTCGATTCATATTGCATTATTTAGTACTGAATTTGTATTATTTGGTACCTGTTGTAAAAAAATTTGTACCTCTTCTATTTCAAAGTTATATTCAATCAGTCTGGTCCCGCCGTTATAACGTTATAATGGCGGAACCAGATCCTGAATTCGATCGATTCATATTGCATTATTTAGTACTGAATTTGTACTATTTGGTACCTGTTGTAAAAAAAATTGTACCTCTTCCATTTCAAAATGATACTTCAAACAGTCTGGTCCCGCCATTATAACGTTATAATGGCGGAACGAGGTCCTGAATGCGATCAATTCATATTGCATTATTTAGTACTGAATTTGTACTATTTGGTACCTGTTGTAAAAAAAATTGTACCTCTTCCATTTCAAAATTATACTTCAAATAGTCTGATCCCGCCATTATAACGTTATAATGGCGGAACCAGGTCCTGAATTCTGTCCATATTCTGTCAATTCATATTGCATTATTTAGTACCAAATTTGTACTATTTGGTACCTCTTGTAAAAAAATTAGTACCTCTTCCATTTCAAAATTATTAAAAAAAAAGTATGGTACAAATGGTCTGGCGGAACCAGACTATTTCAAATATAATTTAAGTAAAGTAAGTACAAATTCAGTACTAAATAATGCAATATGAATCGATCGAATTCAGGACCTGGTTCCGCCATTATAACGTTATAATGGCGGGACCAGACTGTTAAAGTATAATTTTGAAATGGAAGAGGTACTAATTTTTTTACAAGAGGTACCAAATAGTACAAATTCGGTACTAAATAATGCAATATGAATCGACAGAATATGGACAGAATTCAAGATCTGGTTCCGCCATTATAACGTTATAATGGCGGTACCAGACTGATTGCATATAACTTTGAAATAGAAAAGGTACAATTTTTTTTACAACAGGTACCAAATAGTACAAATTCAGTACTAAATAATGCAATATTAATCGATCGAATTCAGGATCTGGTCCCGCCATTATAACGGTTACAAAATTTACTGTTCTTCTCTCAACTCTTACGTTAACTCTAGGGTGTTGCATTACATTGAGAGCCTTATTGCCTAATTGACGGCAGAATACTCACCACCCTAACTCTTCCCGCGTGTGTCGTAAGAGTCCACTAAGGGATTGAAGTGTCACTAACCATTCTTTGATAGAAGATGATGGGCAGCAGCGCTATCATAGCACTGATCCGGGCCTGGACCTTGGGCTATCCGTCGGGGTTTCCCCGGATTTGTCCTAGTTTGTTGGAACTTCAAAAAGTGTTCAGGGAAAACGGTTTATGCATTGTTGGACTAAAAGTAAATATGGCGATGTATAAAAATGTCCACGTATAAAATAAAAATTGGTCCGAGTATTAGAAAGCCAATACTTTAGAATGCTTAAGTCTTATCAAGTCGGAATATAAATATGACTACTATCAAATTCTAAAAATGTTTGTTTTATCAAGTCGAAATATAAAAATGACTACTTTCAAAGTGTACAAATGTCTAAGTCTAATCAAGTCTGAATATAAAAATGACTACTTTCTTTACTATAGGTCCAGGATTATAATAATACATGTATGGATCAAATTCATCACCACCAACAATCATTTATACAGGTGGACATTTTTATACTTCGTCAAAATTATATACGCCCGAACTTAGGCACGTGGACATTTTTATACATCGCCATATTTACTTTTAGTCTAGTGTCGCAACATGTTTATATTTGGTCTAATATACAGGTGAACATTTTTATACTTCGTCAAAATTATATACGCCCGAACTTAAGCAAGTGGACATTTTTATGTATCGCCATATTTACTTTCAGTCCAACGACGCATAAATCGGGAAAACCTCAGAGAAAATTTTTCATATTAGGAAATACCTCTTTGAATTTAAGTATTTATCGTCACTATAGTGTATAAAGTGAAGTCCGGGGAAAAATGGGATTTACGCCAAATGTTGTGTTTTGAGTTTTTGTCCTTGTTTTACAAATTAAAGATGGCAGCCCTAATCTTGACTAAAAAAATTGTACAATATGAATTTTGTTAAATTATTCTAGTTTTTTTCAGATGCTGGACGACTGTGTGACCGAATTCATAGCAGACAAAGCTCTAGAAAAACTGAAATTCTATTGTTGTGACTCAGTCACTGGTAGTTGTTTCAAAAAGATGAACTTCTCAAAAATGAAGTCCTTTGTGATTGATTTAAGCCACGAGTTTGAGTCCAAATACATGCTTGAGGCCTTCGAGCGTCTAAATGAGCTTACAAAGCTTAAATTGAATCATATATCGGGTGAATTTCTTGAGGATATTCAGAAGGGTTTGGATAAGATGCCTAAAATGGAGTTTTTGGACTTGAACGATGATGAGAGGATGAAGGGGGAGTGTGGCGAGCAGCTGAGTCGGCTGACGAAGTTGAAGCATCTGAGTCTAGCGTACCAGATGTTCGATGAGGACGTGGAGGCCATAGCGCGATGCTGTCAGGAACTTGTGACCCTGGATTTGTCAGATTGTAGATGTAAGTGGGATTTTAATTAAAAAAAATACCTTTTCGACGCCATGTCAAATAAAAAAGATGGCACTTGTATTGTGTTGGAGTGGAATAGGAGGCGGGAACGGCTTTAATTATATTTAATTTAATTCGGGAGTTGGGAGCGCAGCCATTGAGACACAGATTGAGTTCAGATCAAAGATAAAACTTTATTATCCTTTTCTACATGCATATTAATTAGTCTACCATAGACTACAACAGCAGTCAGATGTTTCGTCAACATTTTCAAATTTTTTTGTCTTTATTCTCATCCTGGGTCAAGTGAGGTCTATATTGCTCTTTGGATGATATATTGATATTTAGCGTTAAATCACGCCTCGCCGGACGAGTCGCTCAAAGCTCATCACCCAGTGCTGTACCATGGCTTTTTAAATAACGGTTACATTAGGTTAGGTTTTACTCGATACGTAAAGCAGGCTCTGGATACGTAAAGCGGCATGCTTACTTATCAGCGCGAACTTAGACCTAGCGCGATAGAATGCTTTATCGCGTACTAGCGACCCGCCCCGGCTTCGTACTATATCTACATAAAAACCTTCCTCTTGAATTACTCTACCTATAAAAAAAAATCTCATCAAAATCAGTTGCGTTGTTTTAGAGATTTAAGCGTACAAAGGGACATAGGGACAGAAAAAGTGACTTTATTTTATACTATGAAGTGATATAACCATTACGTCTTGACAACTCATGGTACGGTACGGCTACTGGCCTTACAATCTCAAATTTGTATCGTATTGTATAGCCATGGGTCGCGAGTGCGTGGAGCCGTTGTGGCGGTTCGCGGGGCCTCGGCTCACCAAACTTCATCTGGCGCAGTTCCACGACGCTGAGGACGACGATATCGTCGACCTCATCACTGGATGTCCTCACCTCACGGTATTATAAACCTTTTGGATTATTTTCCTCTTGCGTCAAAAGCTTAGCTTAGTTGGCAACAGTATGTAGGCGAGAAATATGCTTCCCGTCTTTAACTAATCAGTAAGAAACAAAGTCATTTTCCAGAATTCCAGAATATATTGAAAGAGATCCCATTATTTCATTTTCATTTCATACGCTGGACCAAATTTTCTGTAATACTTATTATGTCCGCTTATGAGGGCGGATTTTCATTTTGTTGTAGTTTTTTCAATTATGTTATATTTTTTCTACTCAGAATCGCGAGCTCTTCCGATCCGCATTAGCAGAAAAAAGTGTCTTGAAAATTCTATACATTTTTTTGTCTTTTTGAGTTACGGTCGAAGAAAGTGTATGAAAAATAATAACTCAATGGTAATTTTTTTGGGACACGTTTTTATTTCTATTAGGATCGAAAGAGTTCGTGATTCTGAGTAGAAAAAATGTAAAAAAATATAAAAAGTCCAAAGGCCATAGTCGGATTTTCATAGTAAGTCAGCCTTTAAATCAACCAGACTCTAGTATTTTTTTGTGAGTACCTCTTATGGTGAAGAATATTTCTGCTGAGTATCAACGTCCTATCGGAGACAGTTTTTGACTTATGATTTTTTTTAGTTTTTTCTTTAATGTGTTGTATCTCAGGATGTATAAAAGCGAATTGCTTCAAATTTTGAAATAATGTTCTTTATTTAGATATGCATCGAATTTAAAAAATGAATATCGATTGTCGTATAAAAAAAAGAAAAAAAAAGACCAAAAAATTTTTCATATTTTTTTTTGTGTACCTATGAAGTAGTGACACCTCTATTTTCTTTTTCTAATTATAGACCATACATTGGCCTACTAGTTGCCTAAGTATCAAAATTTTCCAAGCGGTACTTCTTACCAAAAATCGGCAATATGTGTGGTCAAGTTCTGCATTCAATCGGTGTTTTTCAATGTAGTATACAAACTCTTCATTTATATTTGAGTTATCTTATCAGGAGTTATCTTATTTAAGAGTAAATGCTAATGACAACTTAATGTCATCATGATGCAAGCTGTTTATTTCATTATTAATCGGCCGTTTACCATTTCAACTAGCGTATATAGTAATATATTCAAGAAATATATTCTTTTTAATGAATATCTCATAAATAATATCGAATTACGCTAGTTAAAATAATAAACGGCCGATTAATAATGAAATAAACAGCTTGCATCATGATGACATTAAGTTGTCATTAGCATTTACTCTTAAATAAGATAACCTGATAAGAAAACTCAAATATAAATGAAGAGTTTGTATACTACATTGAAAAACACCGATTGAATGCAGAACTTGACCACACATATTGCCGATTTTTGGTAAGAAGTACCGCTTGGAAAATTTTGATACTTAGGCAACTAGTAGGCCAATGTATGGTCTATAATTAGAAAAAGAAAATAGAGGTGTCACTACTTCATAGGTACACAAAAAAAATATGAAAAATTTTTTGGTCTTTTTTTTTCTTTTTTTTATACGACAATCGATATTCATTTTTTTAAATTCGATGCATATCTAAATAAAGAACATTATTTCAAAATTTGAAGCAATTCGCTTTTATACATCCTGAGATACAACACATTAAAGAAAAAACTAAAAAAAATCATAAGTCAAAAACTGTCACCGATAGGACGTTGATACTCAGCAGAAATATTCTTCACCATAAGAGGTACTCACAAAAAAATACTAGAGTCTAGTTGATTTAAAGGCTGACTTACTATGAAAATCCGACTATGGCCTTTGGAAAATTTTAAAAACTACAACAAAATAAAAATCAGCCACTTGAATCACCTTTTATAGACATAATGTACTTAGCATGTGGCTAATTACGAGTAGGTATTTATCGAGTTTTGATTGTTAGTCTGCGACTTATAGCTGATAATTTTTTCTCGGGATATAGAAGCTAACGGTGGCAGCATATATGAATCCACAATGAACCCATAATTTCAAATACGCTGTACCAAATTTCGTGTAAAACTTATGATATTCGTTTATGAATCACCTTTTACAAATATAGTTAATGTTGCATGTGGCTATCAAGTTTAGATTGCTAGTCTGCGACTGCGACTTACAGCTGGTTTTTTTGGGATATAGAAGCTGACGGTGGCGGGTTCGGGAGAGTTGACGCGGCGACTGCCCAAGCGGGCGGCGGCGGCGCGGCGCGCGGCAGCTCCCGGCCGCACGCTCACGCTCGACCTCAGCTTCACCAACCTCGCTGGCAACTGCTACCTGGTACGTCTAGTGTCACCAACTTAGGGGTTAAACGAGGACTTTAGGAGTTTTTAGGCCCTTCGGCCGTCTTTTGGGATATAGAAGCTAACGGTGGCGGGTTCTGGACAGCTGACGCGACGACTGCCCAAGCGGGCGGCAGCGCCGCGCCGCACGCTTACGCTCGACCTCAGCTTCACTAATCTCGCCGGCAACTGCTACCTGGTACGTCTAGTGTCACCAACTTAGGGGTTAAATGAGACTTTAGGAGTTTTTAGGCCCTTCGGCCGTCTTTCGGGATATAGAAGCTAACGGTGGCAACTGCTATCTGGTACGTCTAGTGTCACCAACTTAGGGGTTGAATGAGGACTTTAGGAGATTTTAGGCCCTTCGGCCGTCTTTCGGGATATAGAAGCTAACGGTGGCAACTGCTATCTGGTACGTCTAGTGTCACCAACTTAGGATATAATGAGGACTTTAGGAGTTTTTAGGCCCTTCGGCCGTCTTTCAGGATATAGAAGCTAACGGTGGCGGGTTCTGGACAGCTGACGCGGCAACTGCTACCTGGTACGTCTAGTGTCACCAACTTAGGGGTTAAACGAGGACTTTAGGAGTTTTTAGGCCCTTCGGCCGTCTTTTGGGATATAGAAGCTAACGGTGACCTCAGCTTCACCAACCTCGCCGGCAACTGCTACCTGGTACGTCTAGTGTCACCAACTTAGGGGTTAAATGAGGACTTTAGGAGTTTTTAGGCCCTTCGGCCGTCTTTCGGGATATAGAAGCTAACGGTGGCGGGTTCTGGACAGCTGACGCGGCGGCTGCCCAAGCGGGCGGCGGCGCCCGGCCGCACGCTCACGCTAGATCTCAGCTTCACCAACCTCGCTGGCAACTGCTACCTGGTACGTCTAGTGTCACCAACTTAGGGGTGATGTTTGGTGAGTTTCTTGCCTCCCCCCCCCCTAGCAGTCTCACGTGTATTTTTCTGATTCAACTTTTCACGTTTGCTAGCCGAAATTCACAATATTTTTTAGTTTGTTCATCGTAGAAAAATACACGTGAGGTCTGCTAATCTGCTTCCTTGTACACATTTAATTTTTAAACATTACGTGTATATAATAGGTACCTACACTACCTACACAAATCATAAATTCTCACAATAACACAGTACAGTACATTGCGGGAAATACTTAGGGGTTTTTTATCCTATGTTTGTTCGTTCTATCTATCTATGGAAAAATGTTCTCAAAATCAGAAAACTTTGTCACTGAAACAAAGTTACTTACGCCTTCTTTGGAGTGACACAGCGCTTTATTATTCATTACAGGAAGACGCCGATGGGCCATACCGACATCTTTTGAAAAAGAAGTATAAAGGATTAAATATAGTGTTCTTCTAAAATAGATATAAGAGTATAAATCAGAAAATAGTCTTTGTTAATCTTTAAAATGTTATCTTTGTAAGAACAAATTTAATTGATATTATTAGGTTTAGTAGATTGCCTTAGGTTATTACGTTCTTGTTATGTTATTATTATTATCAAAAATATGATACAATAGAACGATTTTATCAAAAATAATTATCAATCTCAAAAAGTTGCCTATCTGTTTTTTACTTATTAATTTCAGTTAACTGGGAAAAGAAAAAGAAGAATGAGTCTTTAGGTTGGGTTGCACCAAACCGTCTGTCAGCATTAACTCGTTCGCTAGAAATTATTGTAGATAATTAGGAGTTCGTGGTGTCGTAAACACTCTAATAAGCGACATGTTTATGTTCAAACCCAATATTCGACTAAGTAAAAACAAATGTGGCAAGCCTGTCAAATGTGGCAGGTGCAACCCACCCTTGGTATTGGTAAAGTATCGGTAACCGTTATAATGGCGGGACCAGATCCTGAATTCGGTCGATTCATATTGCATTATTTAGTACTGAATTTGTACTATTTGGTACCTGTTGTAAAAAAATTGTACCTCTTCTATTTCAAAGTTATATTCCATCAGTCTGGTCCCGCCATTATAACGTTATAATGGCGGAACCAGATCCTGAATTCGATCGATTCATATTGCATTATTTAGTACTGAATTTGTACTATTTGGTACCTGTTGTAAAAAAAAATGTACCTCTTATATTTCAAAGTTATATTCAAACAGTCTGGTCCCGCCATTACAACGTTATAAAGGCGGAACCAGATCCTGAATTCGATCGATTCATATTGCATTATATAGTACTGAATTTGTATTATTTGGTACCTGTTGTAAAAAAATTGTACTATTTGGTACCTGCACTGTTGTAAAAAAATTTGTACCTCTTCCATTTCAAAATTATACTTTAAATAGTCTGGTCCCGCCATTATAACGTTATAATGGCGGAACCAGGTCCTGAATTCTGTCCATATTCTGTCGATTCATATTGCATTATTTAGTACTTAATTAGTACTATTTGGTACCTCTTGTAAAAAAATTAGTACCGCTTCCATTTCAAAATTATATTTCAAATAGTCTGGTTCAAATGGTCTGACGGAACATACAAAATGGGTACAATAAAACATACAAAATTTAAACATTATAAAAACCTAACCTAGGGTGCCGCCGGCGCCCAAGCTGCCGGTGGTTAGGGCTGCAGGGAGAGGAACCGCCGGACTATGCGCGCCGTGTCCAGGATTACCGCCGCGCTGCACCTGACTCTTGATCCAACCACCTAGCGAGAGCCGAGAGGTGTTGGCCGAGACTCTTTGAGTATTGGTATAACAATCGCCGAATCTTTCCCACATGTCGGTTGCCTCGTCAGCCAAGCCCAGGTACTTATTAAAATTATTATGGTGATGCTCAGCATGACCGTCCTCAGTACCCTGTTCACTCCTGCTACGCCATCAAAAAATCACCCTGTACTCTTTTCAGCCAACTCGCCACTTTTCGTATCATCTTCATACTTTTTCTGTCCTGTTCTGGACATATTACGTAGGCCTCTCCATAACCCTTGCGTATGTAAATTACGTCAAGTTATTTAGTATCTTTAGTATGCATTTAGTCTAGTATCACAATTAAATTTTCAAACTCTGTCTTCATGTTTTTATATTGCTCTTTGTATTGATCCTGTAAAAAAAACAGCACTTCAAAGTGGTTTTTCAACAATTTCGCTACTATCCTATGTTCTTTCTCGCGTGTCAAACTATCTCCAATCTCCATACGAAAAGTAAAAAAAAAGGTCCAGCGGTTTAACGACATGAGGTAACAGATAGCTGGTATTACTTTTTCCTAACTAGTGCGTAAATTTCTCTTTTTAAGGCACTTGTTATGAAAAAAGTCGTTCGACTCACGAGTAAAAACTTATTTTTAACTTGGGTGATTGTCGCCCTCGTTTCACTCGGGCTCCAACTTTCACCCTCGTCGAAAAAAAAATTTTTGCGCTTGCATCGAAATGTACTATTGCATTGCTTAAACAGCAAATTTCGTGATAATTGATAAATCATAAAGGGGAATGCACAAAGTTATACCTATAGGGTGAAGGATGAAACATGAGTCGCGAACAATAATACGTGTTTCTAACTCTATAAACAACTAACAATTAAATGCCCCACAAGTTGTTGTTCACGACTCATGTTTCACTCTGTATATTATGCTCCTACTAGGATAATGTGGTAAGGAAAGCAGAGATGCAGCGACAATAGCGAAATAGCATAATTCCCCCAATTCGCCAATTTGCCAACTATCTACATATTATTATATTAGACATATTAGTATTCGTATACGTCAGCCTCCGTAGCCTAGTTGGTAGTGACCCTGCCTACGAAGCTGGAGGTTCCGGGTTCGAATCCCGGCGAGAGCATTATTTGTGTATTTATTTATCACAAATATTTGTTCCTTGGTCATGGCTGTCTATGTATTTAAGTAGCTATATGTATCTATATATTATATATATCGTCGCCTGGTACCCACATCACAAGCCTTAATTGAGCTTACCGTGGGACTAGGTCGATTTGTGTAAGATGTCCAAAGATATTTATTTATTATTTATTCGTTTACCGATAAAAATTGCCAAAAGAAAACAATGACTCACAATTTTTGAGATAAAAATGATGGAGCGGCCATGGTGCTCGTAAGCATCAGAGCGGGTATTGTCATGGCGTTATTTTTCAGCACCATTGGCCGCTCCAACATATAAGGACATGAAAGATGCAAATGTAACATCTGAGACAACCCGGGACAGTGTCCTAGCGAAGAAAGACTAGGAGAGCCGACCCCAAATGATGGGATAAGGCTAGGTTGAGAGAGAGAGAGAGAGAGAGAGAGAGAGAGATTGGCCGCTCCAACATATCCGATGGCGACTCGTACCTCTAATTCCTCTCCACCGCCGCCGAGGCTCGTGTCGGCGAGGTCGAGGCGCAGCCGCCCCGCTCCCGCTTCCGCTTCCGCCTCCGCTAGCGCCGCGCGTCTGGCGGCGGCGGCGCGCGCCGGCAGCAAGGGCGTGACGTAAAGGCCGCACCCGATTTTCAACGACTGTCGGGCATAGTAACACTGACACATCCATGCTTAACATGCCTGAGCGAGCGTCCATGTTAAACAAATTCAAACGCATACGCATACATTTTTGCGGGCATATCGCAATCACTGCCACCGCCGCATATATGCGTGTTCACTCGGTTCTCCGCCGCACAGACACGTCCTTAGTAAAGAGTGACGTTCGCCCAGTGGCTTCGACGCATATGCGAGTTCTGAATTTGTATGTATCATATTGGTTTACTGTAACGAGATTTGTTATATAAAGATAAAAAGTTGTAGGCGAAATTAGTATGATATGGACTCAAGTGCGTCGCCGGCACTGGGTAATAGTTGGTTGACTCATATGTGCGTTTGAGGCACAGTAAAATGCGGCACCTGGCGAATGTCCACGAAAGGGGCGGCAGTGAATGCGATAAACCCTTGGACTCTCGGCGCGGCGCTGCACGCCCCGCCCGGCGCTTGCCACTCAGGCCTTAGTGTAAGGCCTGAGTGGACGCTCGATTCGGGCGTCCGGCGGGGCGGGGCGTGCGGCGTGCATGTCAAACAAAATAAGCTCATACTGGTGGCCTGAGTCGACGCTGCATATGGTGAGCGTCGAGCGGGCAGGTTTGCGGGCTATGCAGCGTCGAGCGGGGCGTCGCGGACAGGTTCAAACCTGTTTGAGATTTGCAGCGGCGATAAGAGCGTGCAGTCATGTCGTCCGAAGAAATAATAATCGAAATACAAAATAAACCTGCACTTTGGCTATCATCTCACAGTTTACACAAAAATAGAGTATATAAAAACAAAATATGGAAAGAATTAGCAATAAAACTGGACTTGGAAGGTAAATTAAAGTATTTTTTATATATTTTATTCTATTTTATTAGCTACACTTAAAATATCTTACGGCATTTTTTTATAAATCAATTTTGTTGGTCCAAAAATATTCTGTAAAATGTTCACGCACATGTCTTGAGGCTATGGAGGAACTGTTATTTCTCCTGGCTGGTTGATTTGGTCGTGATTCGTCCGTGAAAAGGCGAGATTCATAACGAGTGTCATCATCAAATAGACCTTCGAAGTCACGCACGATATTATGTAAAAGACATGTGGTTTTTATAATGAGACAAGCGTTTCTCACATTCGTTTCAATTGGTTTGTTTAAAATACGCCATTTTGCACATAAAATACCAAAAGTACACTCAATGCATTTTCGTGCACGCGATAAACGGCTGTTGAAGTATTCACTTTTGGGATTAATATTTCTCGACGGGAACGGCCGCATTATATTCTATTTTAAAGGATACGCCTCATCGGCTATCAAAACGTATGGTATACGCGTTGTTGTCCCTGGTATCATATCCGGTGGAAGTATGTCAAGTTGACCGTTTTCCATTAACTTATTTAAAGTTGAAAAGTGAAACGTTCCTCCATCGCTTTGCTTGCCTTTTCCTCCTACTTCTATGGCAATAATTTTTTTATTTGCATCAGCTACTGCTTGCAGTACTATAGAAAAAAAGTTCTTGTAATTATAGTATGAAGAGCCTGACTTGGCTGGACATTTTACTCTGCAATGCTTGCCGTCTAGTGAACCCATACACATTGGAAACTGCCAGAGTCTGTAATAATCACTCGCTACCGCTCTTAAATCATCTTTTGTCGGTTTTTTCATATGAACATTAACGAGTTCTGTCCATATGGCGGAACATGTTGCATAGACAAAGCTTTAAAGGACCAATACCGGAAAGAACTAAAAAAACAACCAGTATTCCGCTCTGGAGCAGGAGCAGAACCTTGGGAGTCGTCATGGCAATATTTTAATATAATGTCATTTACAAAAGATGAAATACTGCCTTCAAAAGCTACAGGCAATTTAGACACAAATGAAGCTGGAGATGGAGATATGCAAAATGAATCGAATATTATTGAATCGGACGATAAGCAAAGTGAACTGGATGTGGTAAGACCATCACCTTCGCCACCGGGATCTGGTGATTCGGTACCGGTCCAAAAGAACAATTCCCAATTGTCGTCGTCAGCCAAAAAACGTAAAACAGACATTAATAATGATATGTTGGAGTTGGAAAAGAAAAAAATAGCATTAATAGAGACACGAATGAAAGATAGTCAAAATAATGAAAAAATGAAAAACGATGAGGATTATTTATTTCTTCAAAGCATATTACCATCTATGAAGAAATTAAATGACTTACAAAAAGTAAGATTTCGTGGGCAAATTAATATCTGGCTACTTGAAGCCCTAACCGAAAATGAACGTGCTTCGCAGTATAATTATTATAATTTTTCTAATTCGAGTGGATCTAATCGTGGCTACTATACTCAGAATCCAAATGAAATTACTCAAAATACGAGTCCCGATACGTAGAGATATAGTTTTGTTGACACAGTTTTCATCCTATTAATACATATATTCATAATACTTACTAATAAATATATTGATATAATATTGATTTATTATTAACTTACCTCAGAGTTACAATTAATTTCTGTGCGGGTGTAATATAATCTGAAGCGTGGAAATTGGTATTACTTAGTGATAATATTGGCTCAATTTTCTTCAATATGTAGTCAAATGTGCCTGCAGTCATTCTTGTGTATTCACGGAATTTAGGTTCATTGCATCTTAAGGTTTGGTATAAAGTAGAAAATTCTCCAACCCGTCTTCTTTGCTTCACTACGGCACTAGGGCCTTGTTTTGTAGAAAAACAACACATTTTGAGCCATAAATTCTCTTCTAAAAAGAAATCTAGAATGTCATCTGGCATGGACGAGCGTGCACTGAGGACACTCACTGCACGCTCTATCTCACGCTCGGCCGCCCCGCCGCACGCCCCGCCGAACGCTCCGCCCCGAGCGTCTACTCAGGCCTTACCTTTACGCTTACTACCTTGCTGTGAGGTAAATTCTAACATAGAAGTAGGTACATATCAAAATATAAGGGCCTCGGCAAAGAGTACGATTTTGTACCTTTTGGTGTAGAAACTTTAGGTTCATGGGGCCCAGGAGCACGCAAATTGTTTGCTGAAATCGCGAAACGTCTGGTTGATGTAACTAAAGACCGAAGAGCTGGCGACTTCCTCGCATAACGCATCAGTATTGCGATACAGCGAGGAAATGCCGCCAGCATCCTCGGTACAATGCCACAAGGGCCAATCTTAGATATAGGTTAGGTTAAGTAGATTAGTTAGATTTAATCCATGTACATAAATTGTAGTTTTGAAAATAAATATATATTCAAATAGGGATAGGAAATGACAACGTTTCAAAATTTTCGATGTCCCTAAATCAAAAACCATTTCAAGGTATAGGTACCTACGCATTATGTAATTTATGTAGATCACACAAAAATATTTTTTAATTTTTTTTTCCGTCATTTTTGTTAAAAATCTAAAAAATAGTTTAAAGGGGAAGTGACGTCACATAGCTGATTCAGAGCTGCCACTATAACCAAAAAATCTTGTTTTTGGAATGCCACTTATTTTTGGCAGTGACACTTGTTACCGTTTTTCGTCGTTTTCTTATATTATGTGTATGAAACGTCACTTGTGACGTCATTTAGCTGATTCTTGACGTTTGTAACTTACGCTCTTTCTGCTCGAAATAGTAATAAAAAGGGATTTTCACACTAAAATAGCAATTTTTGAAAAATAAAAAATACGTGTACCTTTTAATATTGAGTTCTTTCAAAACAGACAATAAAAACTAGCACTAAAAAATATGAAATGTTGTCATTTGTGTTATTCATGAGAAACAACGCTGTAGAATATTAAATTTATTTTCATTATGTTGTTTTTCGTTCCCAAGAAATGTGACGAGATGGAGCTATTTTGACGGTATTTTAATTTTAATATTTCTCTTATTGAGTTTCGGGCCAAATAATGTTCGAAATAATGTTATTTATGCCAAGTGATGTTTCTGCCTCATTAAGATTATGCCAAAATAGATTATGCCAAGTCTGTTAGCGTTAAGTCCTAAGCGTTTCGGACAAAATAAATTATGCCAGATAGAGGGAACCCATTGAATTTATCTATTCGAATGGGAACCCATATAGTTTCGCCATGTCTGTCTGTCCGTCCATCCGTCCGACCGTCCGCGGATAATCTCAGTGACCGCACTAGAAAGCTGAAATTTGCCACCAATATGTAAATTAACCACGCAGACAAAGTGGTCAAATAAAAAGCGTATGCTCTAGGTTGGCTTTACGAGTGTAATAATACGGGTCATAGAATAAATACACTGCAAACGGACTGATTTCAAACACTTTTCAAATATTTACAGGGTAAGTAGAATCCTTTTAACATCAGATTATATCGGAATTTTGTGAAGCAATCATTCATTCAAAAATAATAATATCTATGGTCGTTAGAATTAATTTTGCAAGCTTAAAAAACTATCAAAAATGTATGATAATAGTACATTACAACATGCACAAGTGCGAAAAATAAGCGCATGCTTTTTGCACGTGTCTCGTACGACGTTTTTTAGTACAGATGGCCCTCCGAAGTTTTGGAACTGACGTAAAATGAGCCACTTCTCGCACTAGCGCGTAAAAACCGCACCATCTGTACTAAAAAAGAGGCTTTTTAATTATGATTTGCTATTTTTATATCCACGGAGTTATCTGACGATAAAGTTACATGATTTTTGTATTCAATAAAAAAAACAAAGAAATTCCAATACAATGCCATACCTATTAACCGATTCGTTGAGTGTTCCATTTTCAAAAAGCGGCGGACAATTTTTTCATGATATGATACGCCAAGCGTGCCTTACGCCATAGAATATGATGACACGCCTGTCGTGTCATACGCCATTCGTTAAAAACATTCATGACACGCCTGGCGTGTCATCCGCACTGAAACGGTTAAAATGTATTCCAATTATCCTGTAAACATTTAAAAGATCTATTTGATATCAGCGCGTTAACAGTATTTTCAGATTAGTAGAAGACAGAGGTGAAGTACCGTGAGGCGAGGGCAGCCCCGGATAAGGGCCACTATGGCATTGTCGTCCATTTCCGCGAACCGGCCCAGGCTGAGCGACGTGAGGCGCGAACCGTGTCGACACAGTGTCGCCACCACGTCCAATGACATCTCTGGAATTACATGCACGTGCTGTTTAACACTTTAAAGGTCTAAACCCACTAGACCGTACCATACCATGACCATAGCATGAACGTATCAGACAAAAAAATATTCTTTGTAATGAAAAGTATGAGACGGTGTTGGCCGGCGCCGGAACGTCCTAGTCTCATACCTTTCAATACAAAGAATATTTTTTTTTACATGCACATTTGGTAAATATATGTGTTGTATGAAACGCTACATAATTAGGATACATGTAATTGAGGAGTAGATTTTTTTGAAAGGTTTTAAAAATGATAATAATGTTTATAAACACATTTTTATTCAGGCGAACTGTTTTCGAGATATCAGCTCTGTCTTGAAAAGTGTGTGTCCCCCCCTCTATTTTCTAAACTACGCGGTATAAAAAAAAAAAAAGATATGTTATGCCTATTAATAAACTCTTTCAACGATTTTTGGTTTGATTCAAGTATCTTTTATATTTTTTGAGATAGATTGATTTAACTGTAATTTATTTTATGATAAATTGATAAGTGAGCGGCAGAATGACTGACCAAAATAGCGGATCAGTGTTAGAGTACCATCATAATTGACTACCTATTTGCTACTATTTACTACCTATGTTCACATATTTGCTACCTAAGTTTAAAAAAAGAAATAAATTTAATTAAGTGGGCAGTCATTCTGACGTCAGGATGACTGCCCACATTTATTATTTCGTGGTTAGACCCTATATTTTGCAACTTTCTATGTACTACAATTTACTACCTATTTGCTACCTAAGCATATATTTTTTCCAGATTTTTTAGGCAAATAATGTCGATTTTATAAGCATTTCAAATTCTGAAAAAAAAAATTGTTAGAGTACCATCATAATTTACTACCTATTTGCTACTATTTACTACCTATGTTCAGATATTTGCTCCCTAAGTTTAAAAAAAAATAATAATTAAGTGGGCAGTCATTCTGACGTCAGGATGACTGCCCACATTTATTATTTCGTGGTTAGACCCAATATTTTGCAACTTTTTATGTACTATGATTTACTACCTATTTGCCACCTAAGCATATATTTTTTACAGATTTTTTTAGGCAAAAAATTACGATTTTATAAGCATTTCGAATTCTAAACAAAAAAAAATTGTTAGAATACCATCATAATTTACTACCTATTTGCTACTATTTACTACCTATGTTCACATATTTGCTACATAAGTTTTAAAAAAGAAATAAATTTAATTAAGTGGGCAGTCATTCTGACGTCAGGATGACTGCCCACATTTATTATTTCGTGGTAAGACCCTATATTTTACAACTTTCTATGTACTATGATTTACTACCTATTTGCTACCTAAGCATATATTTTTTCCAGATTTTTTTGACAAAAAATGTCGATTTTATAAGCATTTCAAATTCTGAACAAAAAAAATTTGTTAGAGTACCATCATAATTTACTACCTATTTACTACCTATGTTCACATATTTGCTACCTAAGTTTTAAAAAAGAAATAAATTTAATTAAGTGGGCAGTCATTCTGACTACCCACATTTATTTTTTCGTGGTTAGACCCTACATTTTGCAATTTTCTATGTACTATGATTTACTACCTATTTGCTACCTAAGCATATATTTTTTCCAGATTTTTTTGGCAAAAAATGTCGATTTTATAAGCATTTCAAATTATGAACAAAAAAAAATTTGTTAGAGTGTACCATCATAATTTACTACCTATTTGCTACTATTTACTAACTATGTACACATATTTGCTACCTAAGTTTTAAAAAAGAAATAAATTTAATTAAGTGGGCAGTCATTCTGACGTCAGAATGACTGCCCACAATATTTTGCAACTTTCTATGTACTATGATTTACTACCTATTTGCTACCTAAGATATATTTTTTCCTGATTTTTTAGGCAAAAAATGTCGATTTTAGAAGCATTTCAAATTCTGAACAAAAAAAAATTTGTTAGTTACCATCATAATTTACTACCTATTTGCTACTATTTATTATGATACTTTTGAAATGCTTATAAAATCGACATTTATTGTCAAAAAAATCTGGAAAAAATATATGCTTAGGTAGCAAATAGGTAGTAAATCATAGTACATAGAAAGTTGTAAAATATAGGGTCTAACCACGAAATAATAAATGTGGGCAGTCATCCTGGCGTCAGAATGACTGCCCACTTAATTAAATTTATTTCTTTTTTAAAACTTAGGTAGCAAATATGTGAACATAGGTAGTAAATAGTAGCAAATAGGTAGTAAATTATGATGGTACTCTAACACTGATCCGCTATTTTGGTCAGTCATTCTGACGCTCACGATTGATAATGGTACGGACGGTACGAATGGTACGTACCTTTGCGCGAGTCCGACTCGCACTTGGCCGGTTTTTATACCAAGTGGCATTAATTTCAATAACATACAAAATAGTAAGAATTAAAGTGTAGAACCACCACCAATGTGTATGTATGTGTAAAAATACTGAACCAACTCAGTTTTATATTTGTTATTTAGGTATTTATACGTTGATTTAAAGCTTCCGGAACTGGTTTTTGATTTTCGTTATTTCTCTTGTCATCAATCACATTAATTACTTTCAGAATTAAATAAATTCTTCATAAAAAATTAACCACTGACCATCGCAATCTTGAAATTCCAACGTCACCAGGTCCTTGCAGCTCCGTATCACGGCTTCCACATCAGCATCACATAGTTGATAAGACACATTGAGGTGTTTCAACCGAGGCAGTCGAGTGAGAGGTTCGGCTGAGTGGCAGGACATCACGTCATAGTAGTAAAGTTCTAACCATTCTAATTCTGGCATCTTATCCAATACCATCTGACATTCTTCAAGTACTTCATAATAAAGATTAGCCAGTTTTAGCTTCGTGATCATGCCAAGGCGGTTGAAAATTGGAAGAGTATATTCAGGCTTCAATTCTTCACATTCGTCAAGGATGAGGGACTTGACATTTGACAAGTTGATGGTACTGAAGAATGTGCCAGTTATATTATTGCAATTAATTAATTCCAAGTGTTCTAATGCTTTATTTGTCAACATTTGAGTGAACATTGGGTCTGACCACTGAAAAAAACAAATTAGTTTCAATTTGTATATTATGAAAACAAGAAAACAGATTTAGAACTTATGAAAACAGATTTTTTTTTATTATAATGATATGTTTGATATGTATAGGTACAGGACTTTTACAGCCAATAGTAAATACTATAACTTCCCCAATAGCTAGTACAAAGGAAAACTTGATGGGAAACTGTACCCAAATTTTAAAAATTTATATTATTGAGTTTATTACAGAACTTTTCTGTTTAAATCAACATCTTAAACTGAATTCAAAGTGAACAAAATTAAACAGATAAAGGATTACTGAGGTTGTTGTTTTGTACATAATTTTAAATTAATAGTATACATTTTTTTTTTTTTTTTGTCAGCCTGGTTTAGTGTCCCACTGCTGGGCAAAGGCCTCCCCTCTTTTCCTCCATTCGGCCCGATCGTCACATTTCTCCCGCCAATTCGGATAAAACGCCTCCAGGTCGTCCCGCCATCTCCTTCTCGGTCTGCCAATGCCCCGGCCAGCACCATCGAAGGTTTCCCGTGGGTCCCAGTCTGAAACCATTTTGGCCCACCTTGCTGGGTGCATACGGCAAACATGCCCGGCCCAGTCCCACTTAAGCTTAGTGGTCTTGACACCTACATCTACAATTCCGGTTCTGGAGCGCAGTTCCGTGTTTCTGATTCGATCAGTTCTACGAACACCAAGTATGCTGCGCTCCATCGCCCTCTGGCAAACCTTGAGTTTTGACTTGAGAGCTTCAGTTAATGACCAGGTTTGTGCGTATTGTTAGTATGCACCCTTTTCAGCAATTTGAAGGTCTCATTTAGGTTGTCAGGTATGGGGTATGTGTCATGTGCAGCACATTCCAATTTGATAAGCTGTAACATAACAATATAACATAGTCCTATTTAAATGTACAATCTCATTACATAATATAGTATTTTATGTGACTGGTTCATAATGAGGCATTAATACACGAGTGTTGTTTTATGAAACGTGCCGAAGGCGAGTTTCACAATAGGATAACACAAGTGTTTTAATGTCTAATTATGAACAGTTGCATACATAACTTTATCTACATGCATATAATAAGTTTTCTACAATATGTTTATTTTTGTGGCAGCAAATTATTGGTCGCGGTTGTAGCGGCGTCCCGGATTTCTGGTGGTGTTTCACACATTTCATCATCACTGTCTTTGTCGTCATAACTCATTTTTCAGTGTAAATATTTCACAACGAACTCGATAATATTTAACTTTCAAGTCAACAGTCCAAAAAAGTTGGATGTTTGAAACAATTCAAACAAAACAAATGACTGACATTAGTTTTTTTTTATTCATAGACCAGGTAAGGTCTTGAGTCGATATCGATTCTCAAATCGATTCTCAATATTCGAGATTTAAAAGAATGTATGGAATATGAATTTTAATGTGAATGAAATTACAAATTGATTAATTTGATAATCGAAATTAAAGTTGATTAATCTTTTTAACAGAATGTTCGAAATTTAATTGTGATTAAGATATCAGTTGCCGATATCATAAAGTAAAAATTATGATACACCCACAGATACAGATTTCTTAAAGTAGGCTATTTGCTTACCGCCGCTAAACATATTGTAGACAACTTATGATATGGATGTAGATAAAAATAATTAAGGTAGGTATAATTTTGTAAACATTATTAGTATAATAACTATTATTATAATTTATAGTATAAGGATTACAAATAGGGTATAATTTTTTAAAGTTTAATCACAAAAATCTGCAGGTGGCGCAGTACCAGTCATTGTGGCAATCTTTGGGGGAGGCCTATGTTCAGTAGTGAACATCTTAAATGATGATGATGTTGATGATGACAAGAAAATGCCAAGGTGTATAAAGTAGTTGAGTTCTTATGTACATTATAGGCATAGTTATACTAAGGAATGAGATAGTGATGATTAATATCACTATCTCAGTCTTTACCATAGCTCTGTCCCTATAAATTACATAAGAAGTCACAGGTTGTAATCTCGTCCTAAGCCTACTAATTTAACATGATTTACATCAAATTTGCATGAAAGTAACTCTAATTTACTTAATACAACTAATGAATTTAATATGATTTTACCTGAAGAGATTTTATATTAGGACAGTTAGCTGAAAGTATTGATAGACTCTTAGCACTGTTGCAGTAAGCTTCAACAACAGTTGTGCCCAGTTTCTTAGTCCAATCCTCAAACGACTGTAGTGTTCCTTCAGAAAGTCGCGCCCAGCAAACATTTGGATGGTCTAATTTTTCAATGTCTTCATTCCATTGCCCAATGGTAATATGGACTCCTGGAAGATAACATTGTAGTGTTGGTACACTATATGATCATAACGAATCAGAACCGCATCAAAGTAAACGGGACTTTGGAAACATTGGAAAAACGAACAGTAAACAGTGAAATACAAAGCTTGCCTCGCAAGTGCGACAGTATCACTTCCTGCCAGCGGCGACTGGCGCGCTGCGTCCGGATGAGGTCCCGCGCGGGCACGTGCCGCAGCACGGCGCGCCAGCAGTCCTCGTTCAGGTAATCCAGTATTGTACCCTCATTGTTTACTTCCGGCCCTAACATCTGCAATTCTGACGAAATTCGTAAATTTCACTAGGAATATACAAATAGTTTATGTACTTCCAATTTTAATCTTTAAAATACTTATAATAAAATGTATTTGCTTTAACTTTAAAATATACTTTGTTTTTGAAGGAAGAGGAAGAATAAATTTCAATAAAGTCACGCACAAGTTTGTTTAGGAATGTTGACGTCAATGTCATGCATGTCAAATGTCACAAGTCGTAACATTTTTTTACAAAAAGTGTAGCCAGTATAAAAAAATTTAAGTTCTATTTTCAGGTCGACTTAATAATATGATTCCCGCTATTTCAATCCTGATAGGAGAAAATTGTTGACCCAAAATTTACATACATTTTTCTAAGTTTCCAATCTGTATGGTGCTAACAATACAAAATGTATGAAAAATGGTAACGGAATACAGAAAAAGCCTTGTGACTAAAATTGTCTCATATCAGGAAAATCGTCTCTTACAGATGACAAGGTTAAAGGCTCCAAAAAGGTATACTCTTGGCTCGACTCAGTCGTTTTTTGTCAAGTTCTTACATTCGACCCTTTCTGCTTTCGTCACCCGTTCTTGATTTGCCATTTTCGTGTGAAGCCTATTTCATATTTGGTAAACTTTGTGCTTTTGCCATTTTCTTATTTTGGCTCATTCGTTATTCGTCACCATCTTCTTTGAGCATTTTCGGTGACAGTCAATCTCTTTGTTGGTATAATTGGTATACTCTTGGCTCGACTCAGTCGTTTTTTGTCAAGTTCTTAAATTCGACCCTTTCTGCTTTCGTCACCCGTTCTTGATTTGCCATTTTCGTGTGAAGCCTATTTCATATTTGGTAAACTTTGCGCTTTTGCCATTTTCTTATTCTGGCTCATTCGTTATTCGTCACCATCTTCTTTGAGCATTTTCGGTGACAGTCAATCTCTTTGTTAGTATAATTCTTTATTTGTTATGTTTTTCTAGACAAAATGTATAGAATAAAATCAAAAACGATAGGTCGAATAGCAAATGAGACCAAAAAAGAATAGACTAACATTGAACATGCCCAAAGAAGATGGTGACGAATAACGAATGAGCCAAAATAAGAAAATGGCAAAAGCACAAAGTTTACCAAATATGAAATAGGCTTCACACGAAAGTGGCAAATCAAGAACGGGTGACGAAAGCAGAAAGGGGCGAATTTAAGAATTTAACAAAAAACGACTGAGTCGAGCCAAGAGTATACCTCCAAAAACTGTACCAATTTGTCAATCTGAAAATAGAAGCATTCTTTTTTTTAAGCTGGCTACACTTTTTGTAAAAAAAACTACGACTTGACATTGACGAATGACATCAACTTTCCTAAACAAACTCGTACATCACTTTATTGATGTTAATTCTTCCTTTAAATTAAAAGTTAGTGTTTAATTTAAGTATCAGCAAGTATATTTTAAAGTTAATATAAATACATATTTCCAGCATTTTTCATGATTAAAATTTGAAGTACATACATATATATTCCTAGTGAAATTGACGAATTTCGTCATAATTGCAGATGTTAGGACCGGAAGTAAACAATGAGGGTACAATACTGGATTACCTGAACGAGGACTGCTGGCGCGCCGTGCTGCGGCACGTGCCCGCGCGGGACCTCATCCGGACGCAGCGCGCCAGTCGCCGCTGGCAGGAAGTGATACTGTCGCACTTGCGAGGCAAACTTTATGTTTCACTGTTTACTCTTTAGTTTACCTAATGTTTCTAAAGTCACGTTTACTTTGATGCGACTCTGGTTTGTTATGCTCATACAACAGTGCAATGCTATCTTACAGGAGTCCATATTACCATTGGGCAATGGAATGAAGACATGGAAAAAAATGACCATCCAAATGTTTGCTGGGCGCGACTTTCTGAAGGAACACTACAGTCGTTTGAGGATTGGACTAAAAAACTGGGTATAACTGTTGTGGAAGCTTACTGCAACAGCGCTAAGAGTCTATCAATACTCTCGGCTAACTGTCCTAATATAAAATCTCTTCAGGTAAAATCATATTA
Organism: Thaumatotibia leucotreta; assembly: GCA_025490895.1. NCBI lineage: Eukaryota > Metazoa > Arthropoda > Insecta > Lepidoptera > Tortricidae > Thaumatotibia > Thaumatotibia leucotreta. The sequence goes on along the minus strand of JALPQI010008049.1, from coordinate 894 downwards.
AATTAGTAGACTTAGGCCGGGATTACGGTCTGTGACGTCTTGTGTAAATTATAGGTACACAGACAGAGCAATGGTAAAGAATGAGATAGTGATATTCACAACTCATTCCTTAGTAGAGCTCTGTACCTATAGCCAGGGATCGGATACCAGTTTTTTCTCCATACAAAAGAAGGGTCCTAATTTCATTATTTTTCGTTCTTAAGTATATAAATTCATCATTAATGGAGTAATTAAAAAAATATGGAGAACAATCTAAAATATTGTGCTATTTTGAGGTTTTTCTAGAAAAAACCGTTTCCAATCCCTGCCTGTAACAAATGTAAGAACTCAACTACTTTATACATCTTTAAATATAGTAATAAAAAAATATATACCCTATATGTAATGCTTATAACTTATAACATCAGTACTAATATATTTATTATACTAAGCACATTTAGAAAATTATACTTTCCTTAATTATTTTATTATGTAATGAAAGTGTAGATTTAAATTGGACTATTTTTATGTTACAGCTTATCAATTTGGAATGTGCTGCACATGACACATACCCATTACCTGACAACCTACATGAGACATTCAAATTACTGCAAAGGGTGTATTTCTATTCTTGTCATGTATGTATACTATAAATTTAAACTTGATAATATTAATGTTTAAATTTGTATTTCGGATACAGTTTTTCTAAAAATATATAAGAGTTTTAAGTATTTGTTTGTACTAAGCTATTAGGGAGGAGAAGTTACAGTATTTACAATTGGCTGCAAAAGTGCTGTACCTATTTGTATCATCATAAATTGGGAATTAGATATTTTGTTTTCAAACAGTAAGTATAATACACATTTACACTCACTTTGTTTTTTTTCAGTGGTCAGACCCAATTTTTACCCAAAT
>JALPQI010008048.1:0-60156 GCA_025490895.1 Thaumatotibia leucotreta | reverse complement strand
CGGCGGTTTAATACGAGTGATGAATTTAAAGAACACGTCAAACAATATTCTAAGAAATTTAAGATTGATTGTAATAAAGCTAAGCGCGATTATTTGTCCCAAAAAATTAAAAATAGTTCCGACATCATTAAATCAACCTGGAAAGTGATTAATGCGGAGACTGGTCGATCAAAGCATAGATTCCACGATCCTAAATTAAAAATTAATGGCAAAATTATAGAGTCAAGTTTAGAAGTAGCAACAGAATTTGAGCACTTTTTCACCGATATACCAGTCTCCATAACTAAGGATTTAAATTCATCACCTTCGTCTGCCACTATATTATTAAGAGATAACGTCCCTATGTGTTGTAACGACTTTAATTTTGAACATATTCAAATCTCAGATGTAATAAAGGCATTTAAATCCATCAATGTCAAGAAAACTTCTGACCTCTGGGGAGTCTCTGTTCATGTCGTCAAATCCCTTATTGAAATCGTAGCACCTGAATTGGTAGTAATATTTAATCATTGTGTTGATTGTGGTGAGTTTCCTGATCTTATGAAACATAGTAAAGTAACTCCTTTATTCAAATCCGGTAGCACTTCAGACCCCACTAATTTCAGACCTATATCTGTGCTACCAACGTTTAGCAAAATTTTTGAAAAAATAGTTTTATCGCAATTAATTAAGCACTTTAACGTAAACAATTTAATGCATAACAAGCAATTTGGTTTTACTCGGGGGCGCTCAACATCTGACGCTGGTGTCGAATTAATTAAACAAATATTTGATGCCTGGGAGGAATCACGAGATGCTTTAGGTATCTTCTGTGATTTGTCCAAGGCCTTCGACTGCGTTTGTCATGAAACATTGATCAGGAAGCTAGACCATTATGGAGTTAGAGGCTCAGCATTAAATTTACTGGAATCTTATTTACGCGGTAGAATACAAAGGGTTGATGTGAATGGGCAGCGATCGCCGGGGTCATTGGTCTCCACGGGTGTACCACAGGGATCTATATTGGGGCCTTTCCTTTTCCTTATCTACATAAATGACTTGCCACATCTCATAGAGACCCACCATGACATAGTATTGTTTGCAGACGACACCTCACTTATTTTTAAAGTCAAACGACAGCAACAAGCTTGGAATGATGTAAACAATGCTATTTCTAAAGTAGTAAACTGGTTTAATATGAATAACTTAATGTTGAATGAGAAAAAAACTAAATGTATTAAATTTGTTACAAGTAACGTAAAGCATCAACAGGCTAGTATATTTGTGAAAGGTGAGGAATTGGAAATAGTTGAAAGTACAGTCTTTCTTGGTATAACACTAGACTCTAAGCTTCAGTGGGGTCCTCACATATCTAATCTCTCGAATAAACTGAGTTCTGCAGCTTTTGCAGTGAGCAAGATCCGTCAATTAACTGACGTCGATACAGCTCGGTTAGTATATTTTAGTTATTTTCATAGCATTATGTCGTATGGCATTTTATTATGGGGCAGTGCTGCCAATTCAGAGACTAACACTATTTTTGTTCTGCAGAAGAGGGCTATTCGAGCGATATATAAAATGAGCCCTAGAGACTCACTTAGAGATAAGTTTAAGGTTATTAATATAATGACATTGTATTCTCAATACATCTATGAGAATATTATGTATGTACATAAAAATATTATCAATTTTAGGAAAAATTGTGACATACATAATATTAATACTAGAAACAAACATAAGCTCGCAGTACCCGCCACTCGGCTCCATAAAATTAGGAAATCATTCATGGGTAATTGTGTAAGATTTTATAATAAACTTCCAGTAAATGTTACTGAATTTTCAGTCAATAAATTTAAGAATTTTGTAAAGCGTAAACTTATATCTAAAGCTTATTATAGTACACAAGACTACATGAATGATAAAACACCGTGGGAGTAATTTAGGATTTAATTATTAGTTTGTTAAAGTCATGACATTCAATTACGATAATTTACGCTTGGAGACCTTATACATCTCCAAACGTGCATTATATAATGTTATTATTATATACCTATTCGGAGAGAAACCTTTACTTCTCTATAAATTATTACTTATAAATGTTCTGACTTTTTAGAGACTTTACATCTCTTGTTATTATTATTCTATTTCAATTTATTTAAAATCAATTTTATGTTTTTCTTTTTTAATGCATGTTAGTTGTAAGATGTACCATGATTGATTGAAAAAATAATTCCCGCCAAGTTTCTTGCCGGTTCTTCTTGGGTCAGCGGTGTAGGGTTCGAACCGGAAGTAGTTTCAATACCTAGACGATTCAAAAGAGTTTGTTGCTATTCCAATTTGAATAAAGAATTATTTGACTTTGACTTTGACTTTGAAGTGACAGTGTTGCAGTTAGTTCAAAATACTAACATAAGAGCATTGTTTCGCTATTGTTAAAATTAGATGTGAAATCTTTATGGGCGCTGAATTTTTCATGAGTTATCTCTCTTTGTCATGATAATGTTTATGTTTAGGTCAACGACGCATATTATATAGTCAAAGTTGTAATAATTTACAAAGTTTCAACAACAAGCCCAAACAAATAAATGTTTACTTGTATTTAAATTATTTAACAGAATAGTTACCTTCGTAAAGAGAGTTAAAAAAGACTGATCTATTTCCTCATTAGTAGGATATCTACGTAATACTTTTCCATTTTCATCATACCATTGACTAGTTGAAAACCTGAAAAAAAAAACAAGTTACATAAAACTGCTCGTTAAGGGCATCGTCAAAGACGTTCTACCTATCACGTGAACGCGAGGTTGACACCTGCAGCCCTACCGCCAAAACGAAATTCGTAAATTTCGAGGATTTGTCTCTCTCTCTCTCTAATCACGCTTTCGTTTGAGTGACAGAGAAAAATCCTCGAAATTTACGAATTTAGATTTTCGCGGTAGTAGGCCAGGCTTTGCTATTTGCTGGTCGAATAGTAAGTACTTACAGACACAAATGTAATTCACCAGCATTCATTATCTAATAATGAAGTACTATTTTGTCTATTTTACATGATACATAGCAGAGACAAATGGATATTAGGTAATAGAGTGGGTTGGTGGAGTTGGGTGGGTTGGGGAGTGGAGGTGAGCGGGTACTCTCAGGTATGCGACGCTGGGATATTGGCCTGCACCTCAAGTCATCATACACGTCCTTGTCCGTATGGAGTCAACCAGGGGTTGATCGTACTCCCTGGGCAATGCTAGTGGTCAATGGGCGTCGCATTATCTACCATTCTACCCCAGGCCACTAGTAGCTGAGTATGAGGGCGGCATCCGGCGCGGGCGACGCTCCTAACGGTGATGTGGCACTCCCAACCCGCCGGATGTTATTAAATATATGTAAGTCTACATATTTAAGTATCTATTATACAAAATATAAAAGTCCTCCCATACCAATCTAAGGTGTTCACCGTGCTGAGAGATGCATGGCTGGTGGTGAGACCAGTCGCGAACGGTGGCCTCAGGTATTGGGCAACTACCTGTTGAATCTTTGCCTTATCTGCGCAAGCGGGGCTCTGCGCGGATGGACCTTGTACATCCCTAGCTACTCGTGGGAACTGTATGGAGAATAAATTAAAAAAATCAATAAAAAAACAACACACACACAAAACAAACACACAAACTTCTTCCTCCTTAGATGAGACGGCGAAAGCTGAAGCACTAAGGAGGGAGAAGAGCACAGAAGGGGGACCGGCCAAAGAGGAAACATTGAAGCTGGGGCAGCCATCGGAAGCGGGGGTACCAACCGGAACCCCAGCCAAGATGGCTAAACCGGAGACGATGAGGCCTCCAGTAGCCGGAACCTCAAAACAAACAACGGCGGTGAAGAGCGGGACGACAACAGTCGAACCCTCTAAGCAGCCCATAGATCCCGGCTGGGAGATCAGGTGCAAACCCAAGGGGATGCCTGCCCAGACCGACACAAACATACTCCAGCGGAGGAAACTCTCGCAGAGGAAGAGGCAGCGGCTTCAAAAGCGAAGAGAAGCGGAAAGTCGTGCCTCCGAAAACCTACAGGTGACTGACGCTGGGAGAGACGGGGCAGCGTCAACACCTGCAGAACAGAGCCAGGCGAAAAAACCAGAGGGGATAGCCAAGAGGGCACGCCTGGATGAGACCGTATCCCCCCGAGGCGAGCATAAGAGGCGATGCACTGACGGGGACCGGCCAAAACCATCCACCTACGCAGCGGCGGCGGCGTCAGACCTGACGGTTGCGATCACAAACGTGCGCACGGGCAGGCTGACAAAGCAGGACGCTGAGGAGGTGGAAAAGAAGATCGGGGACGCCATCTTCCAAGCGGCTCTGGAAACTGATCTGGACGCGGTAGCAGCGGCTCCAGCGTTCGCAGGCAAGCCAAGCCTTGTGGATGGGTACCTGAAACTGTGGTGTCAGGACGCAAACACTAAGGCTTGGCTAATGAAGTGGCTGGAGACGGCCACACTGACGAACGGAGACCATCTTGTTGGAAGGAGGGAGGACGAGATGGTCCGGAGCGTCAGATGTGGTATACTGATACCACGTCTGGAGAACGATCTCACCAAGGTCGGACGGGTCCTCAATTTCCAGAACCCGTGGGCCATGGTGAGAAAATGGACACTGCAGCACGCAATACCCCTGAAAAAGAAGGGGAATACTCTACTCTTGGTGGGAATACCTGAGGACGTCGTACCTACCATGATGGAAAAAGGAAGGAGATTGAACTACATGTGTGGGACAATCTACATCCGTTTCCAGCATGCTGGGGGACGCTTCAGAGATTCCCCGCCAGAGAAACAGGCCAGGGAGGAAACGACCGTGGACGGAGGGGAGGACAAGGCGCCTGACAGCGCACCTAAGGCGAGCACCCCCTCTGCCATGGACACGGACGACGCGCAGAACTCGGACTTGGAGGAAGGCATTTTGCTGGAATCTGAGGACGAGGACGGCCTGCCAAAGGGGATAAGCCTGCTGCACCTAAAGGGAAAGGCGGAGGGAACACCCTCTGATGGCGCCTTCCCAATGTAGGGTACTTCAGGTTAACCTCCAGCACAGCGAATCTGCAACGGCTCAACTTCGCAAATGGCTGGAGGTTAACCAGCCATCGATAGCCCTGATCCAGGAGCCGTGGATCAGAAACACACGCATAAACGGCCTTTGTAACACCGGAGGTAATATATTCTATAATACACATTGTAAACCTAGAACATGCATTTATATATCCCGAAACATTATGGCACAACCACTAACTCAATTCTGTTCCAGAGACGTGTGTGCCATAAAATTTCTCAGAACACAAAACTCAAAGCTGCCGGAGATAGTACTGGCGACCGCGTACATGGCGGCAGAGGATGATCCACCTCCAGCGGAGCTGAACGACCTCATACGCTACTGTGAACATGAAAGGCTCGAGCTGGTCATATCCGCTGACTGCAACGGCCACCACAACCTATGGGGAATGGAAACAAACAACAAAAGAGGTAACGATCTAGTGGAATACCTAATGACTACTAACCTAGATATATTAAACACAGGATCTAAACCAACTTTTGTCACTCGTAGATGTAACACTATAATTGACATTACTCTAAGCACAGGTCTGGCTGCGCAACACATATCCAACTGGCACGTGTCGGAAGAGTTATCCTGCTCCGACCACAGATGGATACGGTACGACCTAACTGCTGACACCCACACAATAACGCCAAGAAGAAACCCAAGACGCACGGATACACCAGCGTATAGGGAACTTGTCGAAGGTAAACTTAAAAATACACAAATTTACAGACCTAACAATACAAGGGAGTTGGAGAAACAGGTAAACTCACTCACTACAAACATAACTGACAGCTTTGAAAACACATGTCCACTATCGACACCACCGGCTAGGAAAAACAACAACGGCTGGTGGGGACCAGAGTTGGAACGATTGAGAACGAAAATGAGACGACTCTTGAACAGAGCAATGAACACAAGTTCTGACGTTGATTGGGACGCTTACAAGACGGCCAAATCAGACTTCAAAAAAAGACTAAGATACAGAAAATCCCTCTCATGGCGGAAATTCTGTGACAACATATCCACGGCAACGCAAGCAAACAGAACAAGGAAGATCCTCGCAGATCAACCGAAACAGCTACTAGGCACCCTGCGGAGACTGGACAACACCACTACCACCACTCCAGCTGAAACGGAAAGGCTAATGGTGGAAACACACTTCCCGGGATGTAGAGTAGTAAACAAACAAAACCAAGACGAACAAACAACGGAATACTACCCGACTGAGACTGAGTGGGAGACAGCGGAACGCATAACAGAACTAAACAAAACAATATGGGCTGTGAATAGTTTTGAAAGCTATAAGTCACCAGGCACAGACGGAATCTTCCCAGCACTACTAAAATGGGGAGGCCTAAAACTAATGGAACACGTATCAAATATACTCTGCAGTTGCATAGCATTTAGATACATACCACACAAATGGAGGGAAGTAAAAGTAATCTTCCTACCAAAACCCGGCAAGACTGACTATTCGGACCCCAAGTCATTCCGGCCAATAAGCCTCACATCCTTCCTACTAAAAACTCTAGAAAGATTGTGCGACAGAGAACTGAAGGATACGGCTCTTAAGAACATAACTATACATCAAAACCAACACGCCTACAGTCAAGGCAAATCAACAGACTCAGCCCTTCATGCTGTAGTGAGCAATATAGAAAACGCACTGGAGAGGAAAAACTCCTGCCTCGGCACCTTTATCGATATAGAAGGGGCCTTTGACAAAACCAACTTTAGCAGCATTCAGTTAGCGCTACAAAGACACGGAACAGACCACCTTATAACAGAATGGATCATGAACATGCTCAAACAGAGAGTAGTAATACTATCTGACAACGGAGAACACCAGGCACTCGTTATGAGAGGATGCCCCCAGGGAGGAGTACTATCACCACTACTCTGGAACCTGGTAGTGAACGATCTAGTAATGGAACTAAACAACAAACATTTTATGACCATAGCATACGCCGATGACCTGGTGATATTAGTAAGCGGCTTGATAATAAGCACACTATGTGACCTAACACAATCCGCACTAAGGATAGTGGAGAAATGGTGCATGGAGAATGACCTATCGGTAAACCCAAAGAAGACAGATGCAATGCTCTTCACACACAGAAGAAAGTTGGGTAGCTATGAAATGCCAACTCTCTTCGGAACGAAACTAACGCTTTCAAAGGAAGTTAAATACCTAGGAATAACCCTAGATGACAAACTCAACTGGGGCAAACACTTGGACAATAAACTGAACAGAGCTACAGTAACCTTTTGGCAATGCCGAAGGATGGTGGGCAAGAGATGGGGCCTAGCACCCCACATAATACTGTGGCTGTACAAAATGGTCATAATGCCGATGATCAGCTATGGCTCGGTTGTGTGGTGGCCTCGCACACAGCAAACCACTACAATAAATAAACTAAGTAAGATACAAAGACTAGCATGTGTGGCAACCACAGGCTGCATGAGAACCACTCCGACTGCAGCACTGGAAATAATGCTAGGATTGCTACCACTGCACATGCACATACAGAAAGAAGCGGCCGCCACAGCGCTTCGGCTTAAAAACCAAAATTTGTGGTCAAACCTCAGCTCGGCACACAAAAAGATCTATGACAAGATGATCTCTAGCATGCCAATACTAGAAGCACCTATTGACAAAATACCAAAGACGATGATCTTCTGGAAAGATTATGCCATATCGCTAACAGAAGATCAGAAGGAAGGACTAAATCAAACACACCTTAGAATATTTACAGATGGCTCAAAAACAAATGAAGGTACCGGATGTGGAGTCTTCTCAGAAGACCTTAACATGCACATTTCGAAACCTTTAGGAGAACATAGCACAGTTTTCCAGACGGAATGTGTGGGAATAATAGAAGCCTGCAAGGCACTGAGGAGACGAAAAACCAAAAATGAAAATATACTAATACTGTCAGACAGTAAATCAGTGCTGCAAGCGCTACAAAGTAACAAATTCACCTCAGAACTTATATTAGAATGTCACAGCTGCCTCATGGAGGAAAGCAAGGAAGGGAACAAAGTGACTATACAATGGATAAAAGGACACAGTGGCTCAAGAGGAAATGATGCGGCGGATGAACTGGCGAGAAAAGGGTCAGAGACACCGACGTACGGACCGGAACCCATCATACCACTACCATTATCATACATACGAAACCAACTGGGTCTATATCATCGACATCTCCACAATAAATGTTGGAACGACCTGGTCTCCTGCAGACAAACCAAAGAAGTACTACCTGAGTTAAACTGTAAAATCACGAAAACCCTACTACGAACACCCAGGCACAAACTGAGGAAAATAGTAGGATTGATCACCGGACACAACACTTTAAACAAACACCTGCACAATATGGGCAAAACAGATAGTCCTATGTGCAGGGCCTGCATGGAAGAGGAGGAAACAGCAAAACATATTCTTCTAGATTGTAAACAGGTAGAGGTATACAGGAGTAGGCACTTGGGGACTCCACAGACACTAAGGGAGGCATTTAGCAACCTGAAACATACACTGAGTTTCGTGGAGGAGCTTGGATGGTTGGAATAGGGCTACCTCGCTATCACGCAAAAAAGGCACAATGGTTGTCGAGTTGCGGAAAAAGCCCAGTAAAACTAACTAACTAACTAACTAGGTAATAGAGATAGACGTTTAGTACAAAGCCCAAAACATAACAGCAGAAGTAGCTAGCGCTGTTCGCCGTTATACATACGTTCTATGAATTCGGATTACATTCTGAATATCAGCGGTTATTCGTGAATTTAAGGGCCTCCGTTAGCTGGCAATCCGCCCGACGAGGGCGCACGTTCGTGGATCTCTCAATTTTAAAATCTGTCGCACGAGTCCGCACCAGTTAGCGCCGTTCATACAATTTATTATTAGGCCAGCGTCCGTTCCAGGTAATGCGCGTCAGCTAGCGAAGACCCTTATATTGTCGCCCAGCTCGAAACTTATTTAAAATCATTTTAAAAAGTTAAAGAGACAAGCGTCAATGTAAAATGAACTATTAACCTTGCCTAATATTCCAATGATTGCTATAATGCGATACTTACTTGTAAACTTCTAGTAAGCCTAAAACTTTATTCAGATCATATCCTCCAAATACATATAGAGAGTCCGTATGGTTGACGTAAACAGCGGAGTGCGCCGCGCGGCGAGTCATGCCGCTTTCCGAGCGAGACAGCCAGTGCCAGCTGTTGCCGACCTTGTCATTCTTCTTCAAGGAGCAAGATTCGCCGGAAAAACTGAAAATTGTAGCGAACGTTGCAGCTGCAATATTATAACTTTGCCTTGGCCTTCCTTTGTAATGAGTGCGGCCTGACATTGAATAATGAAGCAGGAAATATTATGGATAGGAATTATAGTGACATTAATGACCAACATGCCGTTTGATAAAGTAAATATTAAGAGTTGGTTTGGACCTAATATTTTAAAAAATATAGGGAAGTGCATAAATACATATAATTTTTTCTTAGATAATAAACTCGCAGCAATTTGGAAGTGAAATGAAAGCTGCTTGATTGTTACTTTATCTTTTCTGGCTAGTTCAGCTAAAGCTGGTATAAAGTAGCGTATATATTTTTAATGATTTTTCTAAAAAATAAAATAATGTATGTACGTATACGCCCCAAATGTGTATATGTATAGTGAAGATATGCCCGCGATTCAAAGTTGCCACGGTACGAACTTTACCCACTCTCCCCTAATGTTGACCATAAAATAAATAAGCTTATGCGAGTGTATTGTCCCAGAAAATACAATTACAAAAGATGACACTCAGAGTTCGCAATCGTTATAAACAAAACTACCAATGTAGATTCTAGTTTACTCAAAGCTATCGCAACTTGTCCTTCCGGTTCCGCAAACATAGCTGAACCGCAACAATACCTCACTGAATGAACCGCTGCGCGACCCTTGCGGACATAGTTTTTAACATGCAAGTTTTGAAATGAAGCTATACGCAAGAGATGCAATTATTTGCCACTCACTCTTACCTGTAGTTGTGTCTCAAAACGTATAGCTTATGGCTTACAGGCAATGACATTAAATAATAAATGGAAGCACAGAGCCAAACAAAAAAAACCAAGAAAAGTGGCACTAAAAGTCATTTCTATCATGTTTCAGTTGAAACTAATAACGCTCACTTACAATAAACTATAATAAAAAAAACTCAAAGAATAAAAAACTTTGTGAAGTGAGCAATAAGTGTCAAATTTGCAAACAACACCGCAAAATAGTAGAAACTTTTATGTTTAAGGAATAATGATGCTATACCGTAAGGGGACCGCAATATTTACTTCTGCAGCCCATTTTTTGGGGCCATTTTTTTGAGCTGTTTGGGGATCCACTTATATATTCTAAATCAATATTTAGAATATATAAGTGGATCCCCAAGCAGCTTACAGGTCAATTTAAGAGATATAGGTCAATTTAATGTTAACCGAAATAAAATTTGAGTTTATAAATATGAGACAGATCATAAGTTTTCAATGACAAAATTTGTCATTAGTAATCCTATTATTTAATAATAGTATCACTGGTTAAGAATGAACAACTTCCTGAATATCATTCTGTTGTGCAGTCATCAATGTAGAACTTCATCACTGGAACTATTCCATTCAGACAACTATCATCGTGTTATTACATGAGTCAGTAACACAATGATAATAGTTCTATTACATTAGTCACTAACATGATACTGGGCCACTAAAGGTTGGCGAGGCAATGGGCTCAAATTAAATGATCACTACATTTGACTGTGTTGTGTTATTAACTACAGAGCTTTGATCTCAAAATTTTCATGGAATGAATCATTTCAGCGATTTTAGCAAATCAGTGATCAGTTACTAACTTTTTTCTAAAATTCATTAATATGTTGTTTTTCACAATGAAAATTTTCTTGCAATTTTCATAAGGCAAAAAATTCTAGGTTTTATCTACTCTGCATTATGATAAAGTTATAAAATATGTATAGTATGGTTTTTATTTTAACCAGATTTGTCATGAAAAAAAAAAAGGAATGATACCAAACTCTAAAACCAGTAAATAAGTCCTGTTTCATAAGTCCTTTTCTCAAATCCATCACATTTTTTAGAATCATCTTAGCTTTAATGACACAAATTTTGATTGTGATTATATAAGAATAGTGTCTCCACTACCCAAAGGTTGTCTGTAAGAGATCGCTTTTTAGCGATAAGGCCGCCTTTTGTGACCTCTGTTTTTTTTGTATTTCTTTTGTTTTTGTGAACTTTTTGTTCTTTATTACGTGTGAGGTGTGCAATAAAGAGTTTTGTATTGTATTGTATTGTAATAGTGCCTTACCCTTTCTTGCATAAACATCTGTCCCCTTTGCACTGTCCATTATTTGAGCATTGATTTGGGCAAAGCTGCAGGCTGCAGTCTTGCCCGCCACGGGTGCCAAAACAGAAGCACTTGTGCTGCACACACAACCCGTGGCCTGTGCAGTTGTTGGGGCAGTCATGTATGGCATATGTTGCTCGGAACCCATCAAGAACATAGTTAGTGTCACTATACAGCAATATTAACATCTGCAATATAAACAAATATAAATATATAATTCCAAAATACAGCAAAATGTATTTTCCCAAACATGGTGTAAGAATACGGTTTGAATATCAACAAATAAGAAAAGTGAAGTATATTGTGATTCTAGTGGAAAGTCTCTTAAGAGTACAATTAGTATATTATGTAAATCTCATTATTAATCTATATAGTAACATACATAAAACCTTTTGCCTGTTTCATAATCACCAGATAAATATATCTGTCCGTTAAAATCATCGTTATCCTTTTCCTTAAGCAGATAAAAGGAAAGAACTGATATCTTACATAAATACTGGGAATGGTGAAATAAGCCCTTAACCCGGCGGGAGTGTGGCAGGGTATCTCATACCCTGCGTTTGACTTATGTCAATCTATTTAGAGTTTATTTTTGTTTAACTTTTTTTCACCACACTCTCGCCGGGTTAATCTATTTTATCAAAATTATCTGTTAATTAAATGATGAAACTATTGGATATTGAATACAGGGCACATTATAAAACTATAAGGAATCTACAAAGACAAAATGAAGTAATAATAGTCGCATCATCTTGCCTATTAGGGCTTGTCCATTAATCACGTCATACTGTATGGGAGGGGGGGGGGGGTCAAGAAAAAATCACAAATTATCACCATAGGGGAGGGGGGGGGTCATCGGACAAATCACGTGTAATTTTTTGTTACTCTGCGGAATAGCATTATAGCTAGTAAAAAATATATAATCTCCATACTTTTTTTTAAATACTTTTAAAACATAACCAGATGTCAAATCCTGAACTGAGTTTTATATAATTTCACGGATATTTACCTCGTACTTGGCAAAAAAGTTAATAAAAAATGAAAATTGAAGTGTTATTAATAGGACTACTAAAATTAAAATATCAGCCAGTATCACTATGGGGGATGGGGGGGTCTAAAATAAGCCAAAAACGTATGACGTGATTAATGGACAAGCCCTTACATACAAGATTTCAATACAATGAATATAATTGTGGTAGCCTGCATAGTCTACTTGATAGTGAACCTGGGTTTGAGTCTCAGGAGGACATTAATAATTATTGTGTTAGTCAAGCTTCTTCCTAAGTCATCATTGTCTTCTATGTATTTGAGCATCAATATATATCTATGTATTATATGTATTGTGGCATAGTACCCACAACATAAGTTATAATTGAATTTGCTGTGGGACTAGGTAGAATTGTGCAAAATTGTCCCATGATTTATGTTATTATTATTAAAAATTACCATAACATATATTCCTTATGTTACTAAGTGACAAAACTAGCTCTGTTCACTTAGTATAAGGTCACAATAAAGTGTATATCAAATTAAATTTGTGTTAATGAGTTTTTAATCACAAGAATGAAATTGATTAGGCAAAGGTGTGTAACAGTCACTTATTAAGTAGTAGAAATCACTCACAAATCCACTTGAAGCAGTCACATTCTGAGGCTCAGTTTTTCCACTAAAGCTTCCAAGTAATGGTGCGTCGAAGGAGTCTCCATCATACACAAACACATAGTCATATGAACACTCTGTGCCCATACGCAGGAAACTCAATGTTATGAACTGACTTTTATTAGCTGCCTTGATAAGCCATTCACAATGGGAGTCCTACAAGAAAACAATGATTAATGTGTGCTCAGCAGTGAAGAGTAGAAGTAATCTGTTGAGAAGGTCAGAGTGACTGACTTGAGTGTAGTTAGAGTCGGTGGGCCCGTCTGTGATGACGCCGCTGGGCTCGGTGAAGACCCTGCGCGTCTTGTCGCAGGGCGCCGAGGACGCGGCGCACAGCACGGCTAGGCAGATCCAGCTCACAACGACTAAGCCTACTCCCTTCTCCCGATTCCGTGGAAAAAACATGCCTCTTCCGATTGGCCGTAAAACATAAGTCAACCATCAAAGCCATATAATCGTGAATTCGCAACTAATATCACTAAATGTAAAATAAACAAGCACTCATTTAACGTAATAGATGACATCTACTTCAAGGCTAACCACTTTAAAAGATGAATGCCACAATGACTCCTGAGATATTTGATTCATTTGAATAAAATTAATATTTCCGCATTAAACTGTTTACGAAAAATAATTGTATATTGTTTGCTTGCACTTTCTAATGTGTTTTTTTCGTAAAAACAAACAATTCACGAATCTCACAGTCAGTTTTGACATTTGTTTGACGTTTGACTATTGTTATATTTTTTAAATTAATGTCACTATCAAACACTTAGACTAGAAACAAACAGCCAATAAGATAATTAAGATTATTTTTTTATTTTACTATATGACAAAAAAAAGTAATAATTAAATATAATTCGTCCAGGGTTGTACTCATTTGAGGCGTAGACAGAGATAATTATACTATTTCTTTCTTACCCTAACGCTATTGACTCAAAAAAAGAGAAGCATATAGTGATTTCTTGATTTCTTCCTCTTGTTACTGCCAAAGTTGGTTTGACAGACTATAAAATATAAATATTAATTTTGAAATTATAAATAAGAATTAAGAATCTTTGATCGCACGATCATCACGACAACCAGAGTACGCAGTAGTGCTGCCATCTGTTACATATCGCTCCTCCTGTAAAAAACGGTCATAACACAAAAAAACGTATTTCGAGAAAATTGCATTTAAAGTTTTTATTTCGGTATTCGATTAATTTGTGAATGTATGGTAATACTTACAATTATTTTTAATTTTCACACTACTGTAAAATTTACTTAACTATTAGGTTAATTAAATAATAATAATATAATTATATAATTTGCATTTTTTTGTGTTATGACAGTTTTTTACAGGAGGAGCGATATATTATCTAACCGAGTGTTAAAACATTAATTATTTTCCAAACACTTGCAGTTCCTCGGTTCTTTTCTTTCGGTTTTAAAATCGCGCAACATACAGGGTGATGAATCCAAATGGATCAGTATGGCGGTTTTGGAAACCATAACAGATAGCGAATTCCTGTCTTAGGAACCATGAGATCGATTTTAGCAAATCATTCATACACTTACAAAAATACGTGTAGGTACTCGGCCCAGGAATCGAACCTGCACATTTTGAAAAATTAAATCGTTTCTTTCATTTGGTTGTGTACCTCTTAAATAGTAAATGTTACCACAGTATACACCAGTAATGAGGGTTTTCGATAATTTTTCTGCCACCAGGGCGGCGCTTCGTGCGCACCTGGTCTCGACAGCTGTCAGGTTCATACTATTCATAGGCACCTGGGCCTAAAATATTGAAATTCTATTTTATTTGGAAGAGAATTGATTTTGTAATGGATTACGACTAATACATGGTCGTCGAACTGAAGATTGAACTCTAAAACAGGCGCTCAAAGTCACTGGTATTCAAAATAATTACTATAACTTTGTTAATTTCATGAGAATTGACTTGGAACTATTTTATTCATTTATTTTAGGTAACAATATGACTAAAGTAATGGTTTTCAGAATAAATAAACCTATAAATATGTTGAAAATTAAATGCGCGTATTTATTTTGACAGTTCGTTATACGGTCGCCTCAGTGCTGCCATCTCACCTCCCCATAGCGGCAGAAAAAGTATCAAAAACCCTCATTACTCTTCTAACAAATGAACGCCGCGCGGCCACGCACACAGGCGCACTACACGCACGCAGCGAGTACAGTCACCACACGGGATTGTTGAGCCACTTGCCACTGTTCGCAACTTGGTCGAATAATACAAATCGGGTTCCGAACTCTTATGAGGCTGGTATCACGACTTCGGCCGAACTCTGCTGACCAATGTGGCGGTCGTTGCTACGGTTAGCCAATGAACGCTCGCGTATTCTTCAGAAGGTGACATTACCATGGTTACGTAATAACAAAAATGTTTAACCAATGATTGTTCGCATTTTTTCCGGAAGCTGACGTTACTATAGTTACGTTACATCCGTAACATCAGTCAATTCAATCATCATTACTCGTAACATCCGCTTTAGACCTGGAGACGTCAATCTAACTTCAGAGCCCTGATGGTAATTTCGTTCACTTTCCTTTTAACGGCTGTCACTGACAGGTATTTTTTCAAAGTTAGAATTTCAGTCAGAAACTATCAAGTTTCTATTATACATTTTTATGGCTACTGACAGATTATAGGATTATGGGTAGATTGTCAATTTCAATTTCAATTTCAATTTATTTATTCACTCAAAGGTTACCTACCATATTTCTTTCTACAAAGGTTACATTACATAAGTTTTCAACTCACGTCAACTGAGCTGTAACGAATGATAATAAAGACAGCAATAGCATTTGTCTCTGTCAATGAAAAAAATAATTTAAAATTGCTCGATAATATGCCTATTTATATAAATATGAATGGAAAAAATACCTCGCCTATTAATATCATATAAATCATGGCTTCCAATTTAAAGCAAATACGATTAAATTACTAAGCGGTTTTAAACAAATCTATTAAAAACTGTCGTTATGCAGTTTCCTCTAGGAACAACGACATCTAGCGTCTAATAATGGCCGATAACTAATCCTTAATTCTCGTAGACGAAGAAATTTTTATTATTTCAACTAGTTTTGACACACTGAAATTTTGACGTAACAAAGATTCGTATTTGACTGACATATTATCGGGGAACATCGGTCATGTCGCGATCGTGCCTACTAACGAAAAATACCGAACCCATAATATTACACGACCAAATAGCATCCATTGCCAAGTGGCTCAACATTCCCATGTGGTGACTGTACATGCAAATTGGGATAATTTGGGATAAGTCAGTTGGGGTCGGCCGGCCGCGCAGCGCGCTTTGTGTCGTATTGCGTTCGAGATAAAAATTAAAAAAATGACATCAGTGCCGAACACATTACGGTATTGTAATGTTTTAATGATTCTGTGCATGAGACTAACGTATGCGGAGTGAAATTTGCACAAATTTTGAACAAGTAAAAACAAAATAAAAAAATTAAATTTAACTTGTGTCTCAATGCTAAATTAATTTGTATACAATTGTTAATTAAATTGGATAGTTTTGTCGGGTTTGGCATCTTTCTTTAGAAATTATGGCCAATTGAGTAGAACAATGTCGCACAACTGCATGTATTTTCCACAAGACACATTTGCTAAGGCCAAAATCGACGATGATTCTGATTTTTTAGAAGAAGGCAAGATTTGAAACACTGTTTTATAAAAATCTCGCATTCTTTTCGTTTCCAATAAATGATATTAGAAACCCTAGTGTAATGTAACAATTTGGCTACAGCCACTTTTCAGAAAGAGCTCGAATAAAGGAAATTACGTTAACCCGAATCACAAAATCGAACAGGGAGCTCAGAAATACTTCTAAATATGACAACAAAATTGATGAAAAACATCCTCAAACCATGGGCATTACGAAACATAAACAAAGAGCAAGCCTATCAACACGGAAAATAAAAATAAACAACTTTGAAAATATGACTTCGCCATTTGATCAAAAAGTGTAAAAAACACTGCTTTTTCAGTAACGGATGTCACGGTGAACGACTTATAGCTAATTTCAATTAAATATTTTTAGCATAATAAGTAAGTATCAATAGACCAATTAACAAGAATATGAAATATAATGAGCAAAGGATTTTTATTTAAAAAGTTTTCCTACAGAAGATAAAATCAGAGGCAAGAAAAATGCTAACATTTGTTTTTTCGACATCAATGGATAAAGTATCATAAAACTAAAGTTATACACTTTGGATTCAAGTAGTTTTTATCTTGCATGAATACTTGTTAAAATCGATATTAAAAAACGTACATGTTCAAGAAAATAATAATGATATCATTTATTTAATATAATATTAAACTTTGTGCAGATTTCATTCCGCATACGTTAATCGATACCTAAGGTACATAATATTTAATATTATTTTTCATAATCATCAGTATTCAATACTGATGCAATGTCATGATGTGGTATTGTAGTACTCATATTGACAGTTATACCTATAGTACCTTTGTACCAAGTCGAATAATTAATTTTGTTCAACCCTGTGCAGTAGGTATCATTCGCGTCGCCACTGCCGGAGAGTGACTACTGGACTTGTCTTTATACTGTGATGTTACTAAGAAATGTGACATCTAAAACGAATAAAAGGCATTGTTTTTAAACTATGAAGTTCTATTTGTTATTATGAAGGTTGTTAGCAAGCAATCGACTCGTGCTTGACTAACGTTAATTAAATAAATAGTGGTGAGAAAGAAGCGTTGTGCCGTTTGAATTAACGTTCCAGGGCCCTCGAAGCAACCAAACAAGAGGTTATGGGCCCTTTGGAACACTAAGGAAGGAGACAATAATTGTGAAAGCATTTACGTATTAGCTTTTTAGTTTTGGCATGTAAACTCGGGCCTGTGCTCGCGCAGCCGATGAGAACCCGGCTAACGCATAGAAACTGTGCTCGACTACATGTTTAAATTGTTAACGTATCTTGAGCATTGCGCGTAAATTTCTTCACTTACCCGCCTAGCACCAAAAATAATAAAAACAATGTTGTAATTTTTTTAATAAACAATAATTTTATTTTATTACACATCAAAGATAAAACATAAATTTGCATATGTAATTAATTTTCTATATTTTTCATGTATGCTATGTACTCGTCATTAGAAATAGTTTAAGATATTATGTTTTACTCATGTAAGTGAATTGTTAATATTCTTTTGAGTAATAATAAAGATTCTTTAAACCTAAATATTTATCAAAATTAACCATAGCAACGGAAGGTTGTTTACAAAATAAGCATAGCAACGAGTCAAGGAAAACCGTAAGTCAATTTTAAACAGGAATCCACATCATGGACAACTTAAAGAGTTTAAAATCAAACTCAAATTATTCGAACTGGAGAAAATTAGCAAAATTATTTCTGGATGCGAAAGGAATTGGAGCCGACTGCGAAGACAAAGGTAAAGACAGTAAAGCTAAATATTATATTTTAAATTCAATTGATGAAAATATCACACATTATGTGATAAATTGCTTAACTACAAAGGATAGTTTTGAAAAATTAGACATCGTCTTCAATTATAAGGCTGAAAAAGACAGCCATTTAAAAGTGATTGAATTTTATAATTACAAATCTACCGGAAATATAATAGAAGATATCAGCAAATTACAAAATATGTGTTTCGAACTAGAATCTACTGAGAACAAAATAAATAATGACATGCTTATGCAAAATATTTTAACAATTTTACCTTCAAAATTAAATTACTTCAGAACTGTATGGGAGGTAACTCCAAAATCTGACCAAACCATACATACTCTCATAGAACGTATACAAAAAGAAATTAGGCTTCTTGAAAATAATAATTTAGAGATGAATCATCAAGCAGAGGAAGCCATGAAAAGTAACGAAAGAAAATGCTTCAGTTGTAATCAACCAGGGCATATTGCCAGGTTCTGTACCAATAAAAAATGTTCAATTTGCAATAAAAGTGGCCATACTTCTAGTGAATGTTTTTCCTTAAAAATCTGTAGGAAATGCAACAAGAAGGGACACATTGAGAAATTTTGTCGCACGTTTAGCCTGGTGAGTGAACAAATGAAGCATACCACTAATATTAGAGCCATTATCGATTCGGGTGCATCATCCCACATGTTTTTCAATAACGATATTATAAATTTTACAGAAAATATAAAGGTCGATATAAGATGTGCCAATGCAGAGAACTTAGTTGCTCAAGCCATAGGTACAATCAACGCAAACACCTTTGAACTGGAAGATGTACTACATGTTCCTGCAATTTCAAGAAACCTGATATCTGTAAGTTCAATCACTGATCACGGAGCTTCTGTACACTTCGTTGGAAATAAGGTAACTGTAAAGAAACATAATCATACCATTTTAAGTGGATATAAAACTAAAAACGGTCTTTATGAAACGGAATTTTCTGCCAATATTGTTCGCGAGGTATTGTTTTCGGAGAATGCCGATATCTGGCATCGCCGGCTAGGTCACGTATCAGATGTGCCGCGTTTAGCTAAACTTGTGAATGGTATCAAAATTGGGGGGGATCATAAAGAAAACTTTTGTGAAATATGTGTTAAAGCTAAAATGTCTAGAAAACCTTTCAAAAATAATAGAGTTAAAGCAAAATTCCCTTTAGACATTATTCATACCGACGTTTGCGGTCCCATTGAAATTCCCACATGGGATGATAAAAAGTATTTCATAACATTTTTGGGCGATTTTACACATTTCTGTGTTGTTTATTTAATTACTTTTAAAAGTGAAGCCTTTGATAAAATAAAACAGTTTGTGACTCTAGCAGAAAATCATTTCAATACAAAAGTGAAGAAAATTAGATGCGACAACGGCCGCGAATACTCGAACAATAACCTCATGTCTTGGTGCAATTCTAAAGGTATAATACTAGATTTCACAATACCCTATACTCCGCAATTGAATGGAAAAGCCGAGAGACTCAATAGAACCCTGTTAGAAAGAACAAGAGCATTAATATTTGATGGCCGGGTTCCAAACTATCTATGGGGTGAAGCTCTTATAACTGCCAGTTTCCTAATCAATAGAAGTCCCACCGAAGGCAGAGATAAAACTCCAGCGGAAATGTGGTTTGGCATCAAACCAGATGTATCACATATAAGACGTTTTGGTTCAACAGCATACTATAAAATAAACTATGGTATACGAAAGCTAGATGTTAGATGCAATAAGGGATCCTGATTGGATATATCAGGAATGGTTACAAAATATGGGTAGATGAAACAAAAACAATTGTAAGAGCGAGGGATGTAAGAATAAATGAAGATGAGCAAGGTATATATATAGATGAAGAAAATGATGAACGAATTCGAGGACTTTGGACGCTAGATGATGAAAATCAAGAAACAATTACGGAAGGCACAACGCAAAACAAAGAAAATAGCAGACAGGAAGAAGATCATGTTAGAAGAGTCAATGAAGGTCGAGTAGGAGACAAAGTGGGAAGAATTGAGATAAATAGTAGTATGGAGAACGTTCGAGAAGGAGGAACATCAAAAAGAGATAAAAGTAGAAGAAATATGGAGAATTTTCGAGAAGGCGATGTTCATTTGAGAAGATTAAGCAGTGAAACAAGTGAAGATGAAACAAATGAAGGCAGAGAAGAAGATGAAATAAATGAACATGAAAGAAATAAAAACGAAACAACCGACAATGAAACAAATGAAGGTAGAAAAGATAATGAAACAAAAGCTGGTGAAATAAATGAACAGGAAAGAAATCAAAACGGAACAATTGAAAATGAAACAAATGAACATGAACATACTGAAGAAGAAATAGTTGAAGTAGAAGAAGACAATGATGTATTTTATGATGGGAATGAAGAATTTTTAAATAATGATGAAGACGAAAACCGAGTCGGAAGTGATAAAAATCGAAATAATAATAGTGAAAATAATCAAAATAGAAGAGTTCAACCTGCCAGAGAACGCAGATTACCTGAAAGATATAAAGATTATTTAATGAATTATGATACAGAAGCATCAATGTTAACTTACGAGGAGGCAATAGAATCAAAAGAAAAGGACAAATGGAAAAAGGCAATAGAAGAAGAAATAAAATCACTAGAAGAAAATAAGACGTGGTCATTTGTGGATGAAAAGGAAGCAAAAGGAAGAAGATTAGTTACGAGCAAGTGGATCTTCACAATAAAATCTGATGGTAGATATAAAGCTAGACTAGTTGCCAGAGGTTTTCAGCAAAAATACAAAATAGATTATGACGAGACGTACAGTCCGGTAGTTAATAGTACGTCTTTAAGAATTTTACTATCAATTGCCGCAGCAAAACGGTTAAAAATAAAACAGTTTGATGTGAAAACAGCCTTTTTACATGGAGATTTGAAAGAATGTATATACATGAAGGTACCCAAAGGATACAGCAACAAAGAGGGGAAAGTATGCAGACTAAACAAGAGCTTATATGGCTTAAAACAAGCTCCACTCATGTGGAATATCAAGTTTACGGATTTCTTAACGAAGATGGGGTTTAAACAAATGAAACTTGATCAATGCATTTTTGTCATGGAAGGTGAAAGGAAAATTATACTTGCGGTATATGTCGATGATGGATTAGTGCTTGGTGAAAGAGAAGAGGATCTAGTGTATACAATAGAAACAATCAAAAAGGTTTTTGAACTGAGAGTTTTAGATGAAGTGACAAATTATATTGGTTTGGATATAAAACAAGATGAAAGCGGGAATCAAGTTTTTCAGAAGACATATAGTGAGAAAATCATTAAGAAATTCAATCTGAATAATGCTAAAGAATGTAAATGTCCATCAATCCTGATAGAACAACATCCGTCTATTAAAGTTGATACGAAGTCTCATGAGCTTTACCGCGAGATGATAGGGTCATTGTTATATCTTTCGAATAAAACACGACCAGATATTAGCTTTCATGTGGGTTATTGTTCGAGACATCAAAATTCACCAAATTTAAATGATTTGAATAATGCTAAAACAATTTTAAGATTTTTGAAAGGCTCAACAGAAAAAGGGGTTCATTTTTCTAAAGATGATAGGATACTTAGGGGTTATTGTGACTCGGATTTCGCAGGAGATCCAGACACTAGGCGCAGCACTTCTGGTTTTGTGATTTGGCTGAATGGTGGACCAGTGGCATGGAGTTCTAGAAAACAATCGGTAGTTGCTTTGAGCAGTACGGAAGCGGAATTTATATCAGCAGCAGAATGCTGTAAAGAACTACTGTTCATAAGAGATCTGGTGTTTGAGATAACAAAAGAAAAATTAGACGTTGAGATGAGAGTTGACAATCAATCTGCAATTTGGCTTATGAAGAAAGGAATCATGGGTAAAAGAAGCAAACATATTGATGTAAAATACTACTATCTAAAGGAGAAAATTGACGAGAATCAGATTACAGTTAAATACTGTCCGACTGGATCACAGCTGGCTGATATACTAACTAAAAGTCTACCGGCTGTAAAATTTGAAAAATGTCAACGGAGATTAGTGTCTGAGTGATATAGTGGTTACTCAATGTGAGTAGTAGAGTGTAGTTTAAGTGCGGGCTAAAGTGAACGTTACAAACTAATTTTCGGAAAATATGGGGTTTTCTTTTTATAACTATCGTAGTATGTAAGTTTTTTATAGGGTGTGTAAATGTATACTGAAAGGAGACTTAAGGATTCTAGAACAAAATAAAGTAAGAATTAAGGGGGTGATTAATAATGATTCACTTAAGGGGGTGTGGGTGATAGTAACTGAATCATTATTCATCAATCATTACGAAGAAAACCTAATTCATAAAGTCTGGTCAGAGAGTATTATTCGTTTTAATATTTACAAAGTTTCTGACAATATCCTTAAGTACTCTTTTTGTTTCTAAATGTATACTTATTTAATTTGAGATAATGATAATTTTATTTAGTAGTTTGTACGTGTTGGATTGACGTATCGAGTGGGAGAGAAATAAAAAGACAAGATATATTATATTGTATGTATTTTATAATTGAGAAGGACGATGTATCGAGTGGGAGAAAACAGTAAAGTCGAGAAGATGAATAGAGGATAAAGGCTATTAGTAGTTATTTATGTATTGGTACAATGTGTCGAGCGGTGGAGGAAATATGAGGAGTATGAGGCGAGTTGAATGTAGTCATTTATGTATTGGTACAATGTGTCGAGCGGTGGAGGGAATATGAGGAGTATGAGGCGAGTTGAATTGAATAATGACAAAATTTATTTATTTATATATTAATCGTTACGTGTTGACGAGTAGAAGCGATGAGTGAATATGTAAGAATTTGAAAACTGTTATTTAGACATGTATTCGAAATTGTTGGATAGGAGAGTAGAATGGTAATAACTTTGATTATGATTTGATTAATTTGATGTTGTTATTTAAAATTGTTTTATAATCTGATGTAGTAATGTTTTGGAAATTTTTGTTTTGGTAATTAGAAGTGTTTGTAATAATACGTCAAGCAGAGTCGATTGAGGGGGTGTGTTATTATGAAGGTTGTTAGCAAGCAATCGACTCGTGCTTGACTAACACTATTTGAATTTGGAAGCTCATCATACATATTGTCTATGTATGATGAGCCTACAAACTTCACTCGACTGACAGATCTTCAATAATAAACATGTTTTTATAAGTGAATTTAATTAAATAAATAGTGGTGAGAAAGAAGCGTTGTGCCGTTTGAATTAATGTCCAGGGCCCTCGAAGCAACCAAACAAGACTATTTTTCATTACTTCAGTGCCAGTAAGCATAAGAACCATTTCAAATCTTCAAGGGGACAAGGTAGTAAGAATGTTGTATGATTGTACATGTACGACATTCTTAGGTACTACCTTGTCCCCTGCATTGGTACAGACCAAACGAGCATTCGCTATTCTAATTCTAACCCTCTACTCTACGAAATTCGATCGCTAGACAAAACGTGATTCGTTGATTTCGTAGAGTGGGGGATAGATTAGCGAATGCTCGTTTGATCCGAATGCACCTTAAGGTGCGGTTAAACTAAAAGAGCATTCGCTGTTCTAACCTCCCACTCTACGAAATTCGATCGGTACACAAAACGTGATTGGTTGATTTCGTAGAACGGGCGCTAGAACAGCGAATGCTCTTTTGGTTTAAACGCACCTTTACGTAACGTCTTCGAATAGGCGTTTGTTTTGTTTGTGTTACTAATTTGAAATACCTACGTGTTCTCTATTCGAACACTTCATTCACACATACAACAGGTGACTTTCATAATTTTTTCACCTAGGCACCTACTTATATAAAATATGTTTAGCGTCAGTCATTTCTGATTCTGAACTAACTTAATAGGTATGTTTCTCGATAACTTCACCAGTACGTAAATAAGAAACCGAATCTAATCTATATATCTAATTAGGTGTATACAGGGTGGTCCAAACCTTGACGTCGAAAAATTTTTTTTAGATTCCTCACGTCATGTGCTATCAGAATATACCCCATGTATGTTAGCCGATTTTTTGTAGTTTTCGAGTTGAATTTTTGAATTTTTTTTTGAGAAGTTCTGGTTTGAAGAAATTTATTAATAAAAAAAACTGTTGGGTTTTTTAACTACTTTCTTTTTGTAAAAGTATTAATAAAAATAAAGCATTTACTGACAAAAAAATTAGCGTCCTCACTTTGATACAAGTGGGATAAAAAAGACCTAATTCAAAATTTTACGCTAAAAACGCATCAAAATAGCATTAATGTACGTAAATAAAAAAATAAAACATATCCCAAGGAATTTTCGTATTCTAAAGACCGCCCTAGACCTTGAGCCTTGGTAAAAGCAAAAAAAAGTGATACTTAATGATGAGGATTTTTCGGAGTAGTCGGTCAAATAAACTTAAAAAAGTTAAAATTTTTAAGTAGTAAAAAAATCTTAAATAACTGCACAAATCGAGTTTTCGTGGTATTTTCTGTCTTTGTTTATTGATAAGAACAACAAAATAGACGAAATTTTACTTTATTTTTAAATAAAAAATTTAGAAGCTTCTTTTCAAGTTTATTTGACCGACTACTCCGAAAAATCCTCATCATTAAGTATCACTTTTTTTTTGCTTTTACGAAAGTTTAAGGTCTAGGGCAGTCTTTAGATTACCAAACATCCTTGGGATATGTTTTATTATTTTTATTTAAGTACATTAATGCTATTTTGATGCGTTTTTAACGTAAAATTTTGAATTTGGTATTTTTTATCCTACTTGTATCAAAGTGAGGACGCTAGTTTTTTTGTCAGTAAATGCTTTATTTTTGGTAATACTTTTACAAAAAGAAACTAGTTAAAAAGCCCAAAAGTTTTTTTTTATTAATAAATCTCTTCATTCCAGAATTTCTCAAAAAAAAATTTCAAAAATTCGTAACTCGAAAACTACAAAAAATCGGCTAACATACATGGGGTATTTTCTGATAGCTTATGACGTGAGAAATCTAAAAAAAAATTTTTGACGTCAAGGTTTGGACCACCCTGTATAGATACTATTAAATGAAGGGTCCACGGAAAAAACATGTCCAGTGCCTTAAAAAATCAGGGCAAATTCACACCTTATTCTGTTAAAAGTAAGGTGGTTTTTAATTCAGTAATTTGAATTGACTAGACATGTTCTTTCCGTGGACCCTTCAAATGGTAGGTACTACTGTCCGTAAAAGCTCGGTCAGACACGCGTATCGTCACCAATATTTATTAGCACTCTCTCGTTGCAGCATTTTCCATGTGGGTCTATTTTGGTATATCTGGCTACAGCTCCACTCTTTCACTTATGCCATTTTTCTTCTTCTTCCTCTTCCTCTTTTTAGAGTTCCGTAGTAAACAAGGAACCCTTATAGTTTCGCCATGCTTAGTGGCCGTTACTTAGTATTAGAAATCGGGAATTTGGCAACAAAGTGGTAGAACAAAAACGAGAAAAAAATTGTTTTCGGCTACCTCCCCAACTGGTGAAGTGGGGGATGATTTTTTTAATTTGCAGTAATCCTATAGTGTGGGGTATCATTCAATAGGTAAGTATCTTGAAAAGAATAAGGGTCTCGGAAGAAAGTTTTTTTCTAAAGATAATATTTTCGGAAAAAAACAAAAATAGTGGGCTTATGGAATACTTTAAAATAAAACTAAGTATTTCAAACATAATCGGCCCAGTCAATTTCGAATAAGTAGATACGGAACCCTATACTGAGCATGGCCCGACATGCTCTTGGCCGGTTTTTCCCTTCTATTTTGTCTTCTAATGTATATTATTATATAAAACTAGCATGAAACCCGTCATGTCTCAAAATATGGCCTATGCAATTAGCTCGATGTTTTTATATTGTTGACATGATCTGTCTTTTCCCTTTCGCTATTTCCAACACTTCCTTATTATACATACCTATTTACGTTTTTCTGTCCAAGTTAGTTTTAGTATAACCGTCCCACTTTGTCGCTTTATTACCGTAACCAAACGGTGCTCAGCGGCCCTACCGCGAAAAACGTAATTCGTAAATTTCGAGGATTTGTCTCTCTCACTCTAAAGACGCCTTCGTTGGAGTGACAGAGAAAAATCCTCGAAATTTACGAACTTCGATTGTCGCGGTAGTAGGCCTGCTATTTAATTGGTATAGGAGCAAGCCAATTCCTGTTCTTATGGTAAGCGTCAAAGTACGACGTTTTTTACTAAAATGCTCGCATTGAAGTAGTTTACTATAGGTAATCTTACTTATAATAGTCAAAAATAGTTACTACGTATATTATACAGTTAAGGTAGAAGATATTATAGAAACGCGTAATATTCACTTTTACTAAACTTGCCGAATTTTAAGAACATTTGACAGCTCGGAAAAATGGTGAGTCTTACCCTCATATTAATAAGGATTAATCTATAACTGTCAAAAGATCATTCTTAGAAATCGGTAACTATATACCGTGGGCTAAGCCCGACCGATTTTAACAGTGTATTCTGACCACATTTAGAAACTATAATGTCATATAAACTTTTCTGGATATTATCAATTTAAAAATAAAAAAAATCTAATTGATACTCAAGTCTTTTTCTAATTAATATATCTATGTCAAAAAGTGAGAAATAAAACCTTTATAAAATTAGGTTTTTGTAAAAAAAATCGTTATAGCTCATTTTAAGTGCGACTCATATTAATAACATTTACTTTTTTTTGTTAAATCACATTACAAAACAGTAAACAAACTTAAAAAAAAATTTTTTGCCCAAAAATGACAAGACTCTTATACCTAATACCTATTAATTTGTTTGTTTTTACATGAAAAATGCGTGGTTAAAATCCTTCGAGTTATAAGAGCCCACGGTGCATAAGGTAGTGTATACATATTTTTAGCACTCTGTCAGCAACAACATCTATATTTCTTACCTTGACTGTATCTAAATTACTGATAATACTTAAAAGTCCAAAGACCCAAAGTCTGATAAAATTACGAGCTACGAAGGAAGTAGGGCATAGGCAGGAGATGCGTATCGATCGTACGCACTGCTGAATCAGCAGCCGCCGGCTCGAGAGCACTGCTCTGCGAGAACTAGCTACAAAGGGAAAACCCTGTTTGGGAAAACCGGGGTTAACGATTGCATCGATTATTTAATAATGCAAAACAGATGCATTTAATTTAGTTTCTCTGTTTAAACGAAATATTTTTGTTGATTTCACAAAACAAACATTTGTTTGTTTTGTGAAATCGACTTCTAATTTTATTATTTCATTGCAAGTTTGAGAAAATCGTTATTCCTACTTGCTTTGCCTGGAAACCAAACTTTAGTTTTCCGGCGTCTGTTATACTTAAATTCTTTTTTACCCATCCAGCCCTTTTACAAAGTCTCATTGGTGTTAAGGACCTCACTTACCGGGCATTTCTCAGAGCGTAGGTAAACGCCTAAACGACATCTCATTCATCTGGTCACGTTTTTTTGGAAGTGGCTGCATCTTTTGGTACCAATTTCGGTCGTCAGATACAGCACCCGTTTCTCTATGAGACAACCAAAACCAACCTCAAATCGTTTAGCCACTTCCGAAAAAACGTCACCGGCTGAATGAGATGTCCTGTTACGCTCTGAGAAATGCCAGCGCTCTCGAGACATCCTAGACTAACAGCACAATGCCAAGACGATTATTTTCATTCATGCCCATCCAGCCCTTTTACAGGTGTCAACTGATTGGTGAAATTGTGTCAGTTGCATCAGTAAGTAGGCCGCAAGAGTTGCGTATTGAGAGCACAGCACCACACGCGTTGGTGAGTGCTGAACTGCTGACACAGCAAAAGTCGGAGAATGCTGTCAACGCCGGAGGTTCACTTTAATAGACGAGTCGAGATCGTTATATCGTACTTATGAATAATTATTTTCTTAGTTTATCTGACCATAACTTTCTGATTGAACTTTCATATTCTGATTCCGGATGTATAAGGCCGGCCTAAATCAGTGCTTAATTAATTTGGTACCTGCCGAACGGATGAGCCTTGTTCATAAATACGATAGGTACAGTTTACGAGTAGCTTTCGTATCTAGAAATAAAATGTAATTCACATAATATTGTACAGTCGTAAACATGAAATATTTACATATTTACGCAACCTTAATTCCAAGGCTATAAAGACGTTTTGGAACCTAAACCGTGATGGTAACAGTGGCATGATATAAACAACTATTCAGAAAATTTGTAACCAAATGTCCACATAGCATTAGCTACTTTGATATACTTTCATATAAGCGTATCACTGTTATTGGTTCAGCTTATAGCTCTGTATGTAGGTAATATTACCTACCTACTTGCGATTATTACCATATTTACGGAGGTGAAAATTAATAAATCTACGCCGCACGTGAGCACGGAGGGCTGTTGAAGTTTTTTCATCCGGAATGAAGTGATAACCGCTAATGACACCCTTGAGCCGCCGAGTCATCCGCCATACTCGAGAGATGAATTAAATTATATCGCATTTTAATTATCCTGTTATCTGGCCTGGGCGCTTTGAGATAAAACAGAAGGGGAGAATTCTATTTTCGTATAACACCTTTACATTATTGGAAAATCCCCAAAACCAATTCTGACTCACTCGAATATGGCAAAGAAAAAAAATAAGCTTGAGCTATGTGCCTAAACTAAACATAACTTTGAGGGATGTTTGTAACAAGTTCTTTGATTAATTAATTTTAATAAACTTCACAACACCAATAATTGTGAGCCTTTTTGTAATTTAGCATTAGACAAATAATTCGTTTAAAAATACAAGCAGTTCCGCCATATTTCTCTAAGCTCTTTACAATGGTAAGCGGCAAATTGGTATTCTTTAATAAAAAGGCTACAATTAGTTTAGTAGGTACACAAAGCTTAAGCATACCTAATAATTATCAGAGTTCACTTCATGCTTATCGTACATATACCTACTTACCCACTAAAACATTACTAAGCACATGCGTCCGTTAACCACAAGCGAACCAATTCGAGCATAATTTCTAATTCTAATAATATTTTAGGGAATTGGTTCATGTAGATCCCGTCTGAAACACCAGGTGGCAGTCAGTGTGTTCTTGGCACACAAGCTGTCCAGTCTTACGGGCGCACGTGACGGCCCATAAGCACACGTTTACCATGTAAATTAGCTGACCACCGCCGTCCATTTTTTAAAACACACAGCAAATATTGTCGCCTGTGTTTACTTTGCCCTGTTTTCACTCACACCGAGCGTGCTTATCAAACTCTCTTTTTAATTCCCACCGGTCTTTAACTTATGACGCAGGTTTCATTTATTGTAATTGTTCGAGGTTTTTATGCAGATTTTACATTGGTATCTGTTTGTCTGAGTTACTTTATTGTTTATGGTCAGCGATTTGTATACGAGCTGACAATACTTTCTGTTTTCGGGTTCATGCTAACATTTTTAGGAGTTAGCGTAATTTGGAAATAAATTCAGTGAGGTACAGAATATGAAACAAAAAATACACTGTCACTACATTCCTAATTTATGCTATTATCGTATCACAGCTGTCGTGAAACTGTCATTTCCATGCTTCAGGGTGAAGAGGGCGCTCAAGACTTGTTTTTATTCCTAACAGGTCGCAGGCTACCAGCGATCCAGTAAAAATATGACCTCTATATACTGGCAACTACGTGCAACGGAGAGCGGACTTATGCTGGTTCCCCTAAACTGCCCAGAAGCGGGTAAGCCATAGAATATCGGCCCCACGGCGTATGGGGTCCGCGCGCATCACCATACAAATGGCGCATTAGCGCCGCTGGCCCGCGCCGGACGCACCTTATCTGCTCTCAACTATATTTGCTCACCCCGGATTACCAGAGATTTACCACGGTCACCGCGTTAACAACCGATTATGCGTCCTCTACAAAGAGGACTCGAATTTAACGCGCTCCGGACCAACCGCTATGTTTTAAGCAACTGTTGAAATTTTAATAAGTCTACTGTTACAAATTTTGCGCATGTTTTTCTTGTTCTTGAAATTAAGTCCGCAATGTAAATATTGACCCCTCGGTTTAAATGGTAAGAATAGGGTGTAGCGCAACAATTGGAAGGAAAATAGTTACGGAGACCGTGCGATAACGCGGCCTAGTTAGCTATAAATCTTCGGCTGTCGATGCGGGGCCGGTCTGTCCTCCCATTGCAGCTCGCGGGTTGATTTGTCGCGTCCACCGCCTCGAATACGAAATATGACCAGCGGTGTCGGCGCCGACGTCACAATGGGAGGTAGTAACAAATATGTCCAAATGATTCAACAATGATACTAGCTACTAAAGGACCATGCGTCAAAATTGCCCCAAGACCAACAAACATGAGAGTTAGATCATTAAATAGGTCTTTAACTTTACTTCATTTCATTATACGGGCACGAAATCGAATTCCATTGCAGAACTGAGATATTCATATATTTGTCAGCCTGAATGAGCTAATTCCTCTAATACGTAGAAAACCTCTGTAGATTTAGCCACTAGTTTATTTTGGTAGCTGCA
The DNA here is from genome assembly GCA_025490895.1 of Thaumatotibia leucotreta. NCBI lineage: Eukaryota > Metazoa > Arthropoda > Insecta > Lepidoptera > Tortricidae > Thaumatotibia > Thaumatotibia leucotreta. The sequence continues at coordinate 29,048 of JALPQI010008048.1, read as the reverse complement.
GCTACCAGTGATCACCCTTATTTTGTATGTAAAAAAAAGGTAATGTCAAAAGAAAAAAGAAACTAAGCGAGTGAGGTGGTTTTTAACATACAATCACGTGTGCACAATCTTTTTTTTTACACACTTCGATATCCTAATGATTAACGACCAGTATCTCTGATCTATGAGATATTCATATTTTTGTCAGTGTGAATACAATCTTCACACTGACAAATATGAATATCTCAGTTCTGCAATGGAATTCATCTTGGTGCCCATTGAATGAAATGAAGTAGATTTAAAGACCTATTCAACAATGTAACTTTTAGCTGTGTTGACTTTGGGGCAAAGTTCCATACAAAGTTGGGCATGGTCCTTTGTAAAATGTTGCAGTTTATATTAAAGGTATGATGTTGTACGTACAACTTAGGTACGTGTATTAAATAATTTTCACGGAATTTTTAGTATAGCTAATCAGTAGTCAATGACACTGCGTGGGGTATTTTTTTTAAGAAAGATTTATAGTACAAAAAGTTATGCAAAGAGAGATTGATTCATTCATAAATATAGGTAGCATAAGCTATAACGAGTGATTTGTAATTAAAAGAATAAGAAAAGAATAGTAAGAATTTTTTGTCGCTTTCAATCTACTCCTACTCAAAATTTACTTCTTTCGCCCAGACTCCAACTTTGCCACGACTTCAAGTGAATAGGTGGGTCGTATGCTTGTTTCTCTTCATCGTAGTATTCATAATAACTTCCTAATAAGAATTCTTCCACTTAATCCATTTAGTAAGCAAGGCATTATCCTTAGCTCGTTGATGTATACCTAAGTACCTACCTATTGATAAATTGATGTCAATGGAGCATGCAGCGCTCGACTGACAGCCCTTCACAGCACCGACGAGCACTGACCCTTACTCAATAGTACGGTGTTAACTGTGACCTAATTTTAGATTAATACGCTTACGGAAACCTCACTAAGCAGGTTCAAATAGCTGGGGGTCGACCGCCTCCGTAATACTCGCTCGCGGCTCACGTGTACTGCGATGCGCACAAACGAGCTAATAGCTGCCGATGTTTATTTTACTTTCTTCTGCATTAAGCAAGTTTGGCGACTAAGTAGATTTATAGTTTCCGCCCCGTTCATTATCCGTATTGAGAAGCGGGACTCGCGGCATAAATCTGAATAGAGCGCAGTAAATAGCCGCTCGCCCTCGGACTTTTCGACTTTGACACAAGTTTGGAAAGTTTTTCCGGACAAGTTCTCAATGAGCGTCTGATACGGATAGAACTAATCATTAATAGGTATATAAGTTCTATTAATTGTAGTACTTTTCGTTTTAAACATTATTAGCTTCTGGGTAATCTTACAAAATTAGGGTAAACCATGGTCTTATTATGATCAAATTGATTTAAAAGATATTGAACGAACAACAATCGGATTTAATGCTAAATCAGTTAATAAATAACTCTATCATGTGACGTTACGTGGTTACGGATTATCGATATTGCTTTCAATGGCCAACTATTCGTCCACGGTCCATACCCGCGCTGAATAAAAAAAGAATTATAGCGGAAACCGTAACCCCAGCGAACAAATTTCTGCAGTCTAAATATTCAGTTTATCCCTTCGTCGGAATATTTGGGTGTAGTTAAGAAAAACAACAGCGTCATAACTCTCGTACCGGTTGATCAGATATCAGTGTAATGGCAGTAATGGTTCCTGGTCAGCGGCCCGCATGCAAATAAATCCTGCGGCCCGATGCAATGATGTGTGGAAAATGGGGCTCACCCCTTGCCCTGCAAACTGCCCACGGTCGCGGACTCGCTGCCGTACGCAATAAAATAAATTAAACAATTCCCGTTTAATGTTTCTTGGCAATTGACAAACCTTTTATGAGTTAGTTATTGTTATAGTGGTAATAACAATATTTCTAAAGGACCCCATAAATTAAAAAAATACACTACTGCAAAAAAGTGTGTTTCACGTGTGTCTTTTTATTTTATATTGATATCGTAACATTGGTAGTTGACAAGTACAAAGGTTTCCATAAGAAGACATTGTTTTTCACCAGGTGTAAGTAAGTGTAGTGTAAGGTGTAAGTGTGCAAGGTCCAGGTGTGTGTGTTGATAAGCATGTAGCCACATCATTTATCCCAAGCATTATTTACCTAATGTTCCAAATATGTATCGCAATTAAATTAACATTTGTATGCCTGAGTACTTAGTTACGAGTGTTGGGCATTGGTAGATAATTAATTATTTCGGTTAATTTATAATTACTCGCATGGGGATCTATTTAGGACGTATTAAGTTTTGATCAACACTTTCCTTACTCTACGAGTACCTATCTAGACTATGTTTTTTTTTCATGCTACGTTTTCTGCTCCAGATTTTGCAGAAAATATAGAAAAATATTGTGTTTCTGTGATTACCTGCCTCGGATATTATTGTTTTTTGCAGCTGGACTCATCTTTACTTACCTGCTGTTGTTTTATCAGGGAAGTGGATAGCGATAAAAGTCAGAGCAAATGGCAGTCAATAAAATAAATAGCGATGGCAGGGTGTTCTGTAAATAAGTCGGTGCCCTGGCGGGCCCGGGGCGACGATCGTCTTTTTTATTGGCGCCTCGATTGCTCTCGAAACAACGAGTGTGAGCGGCGGCGCATATTGCAGTGCTTCGCTGACGCGACAGATTATACGCGAAGATTAGAGACTGAATTCAGCGGCATTGTCTGCTCAAACACTCGAACTGTCCCAAATATTAAATTCACCGCAACATCTTCAAGGTGCACCGGCAGGGTTTCGCCGGCTGATAGTCTTGTTTCATTTATATGTATGACGGCATAACCCTCTCGAGCGCACTCACTGTCAATACTTATAAAATTGCGTTGGGATAGAATAATAAAGTATTCAGTGCGTATCGTAAGGCTGCGACGACGAGATGTATTAATTTGTAAGAATTTGTCGCCGGACCCTCGCCCCTGCTCGCATTCCAATCACGCACAACAAGTTCCGTAATTGTACCTAATAATTTCTTTAAATAGACCGCGGAGTAAACCAAGACACATTATTAGGGTAATCCGTTTTGTGTGCTGAACAGAATTTTCATTTCTTCACTCGACTTTTTCGATAGAGATCGTAATCAGATCTTAAATTAGACAAATTACGGACATGCAAACATTTAAGAGTACAACAATATTATTAATCTGTTTATATCAGTTACGTAAATTATAATTTAAATAAAGTACTGAAAGCATTATTTAGATCAAAATAAAAATCTCTCTGTCAAATAAGGAATATATTTAGATAAAGCTAAATTTCGATGATCAAATCTTTATATAAATAGGTACCTATTTACAGTCAAAAACAAAGCAAACAAATATTTAGTACATCATGGCTTATGTTGGCTAAATATACCTAAGTATTAGAAGAAACAATCTCTTGCGCTCTATTAGTTTTTTGTGATTGTAGTTTTACTACTTCGATTGATCCAAAGCGCCGGTGGCATTATTAGGGCTCCGTGGCCGTCCCGCGGGGCTCGTCAGCCGGACAAACCTAATCCAATCACGGGCATCGACGACTGCACACGCCTTCGCATTACGACCACTGCCTTTATGGCAACAATACTAAAGAAACACAAACGCTGATGTTTCCAACACTTGTTCAATTTATTTTAGTGAAGCATAAAACGACCAAACGAGCTTGAAGTTATTTTAGTCATAATCTAACTACCTTTTACTCACACCTTGGTAACAGTAATTCTGGATACGGTCGCCTACATAAATATGTTGACACCTGTAGCCCTACCATGAGTTGTTGCTAATTATTAACGCGCTTTTGCTTTCTATTCATCCCGCTCGCACCCGCGTATTGGTGCGAGCGAGCCGGATAGAAAATAAGTCCGCGGATATAAAATAAGTACTGCATTCAAATTTAAATACTCTTCCCCTAATAATAAGTTCCGATGTGTGTGCATGTTTATGGACGTGACTGTACCCTGTTTGTGGTATCATGGGTGTAAAAGTAACGTGTTTAAATCTATTTATAATTGTTACTTTAAGTTACTATAAATTTTATCAGTTGTCACATTTTATTACAAGTGCTAGGGAAGCGGACCTTGGCAAAGGCCGGGATAACGCTAGGTAGAAGAGGTGACATTTTATATTACTATTCGTTAAAATTAACCTCGCGTTAGCGGCCTAACACGACATTGTGCAAGTCGACCTAAGAATTTCGACAAAGCTAGGTAGTGTAGATAAAAATTAGATTGACTTAGTTCAAGAATTTCATTTAAAACACAGTCCTTGCCACTTTTAGTAACTTCCACAGTAGAGTTATTTTTACACCAAATATTTGGATGCTACGCGCTACGCCGTAGAGCCGTAACATCGCCCGTAGAAGGAATTTCCTAATTTACGTAAGAACCTTAGCGCTATCTGCTGCGCCCGCGCTGAGATTATGCTAATGTGCCATTGTAATGCTCTTATCACTCTGTCTTACCGACAGACAGGATACAATTTAATGCGACCGAAAATATTAATTAAACCAACTAGGCGATGGCAAATAATAAGTTATACAGAATATAAAAATATATGAATCTAAATTAAACAAAATCAAAAATTCTTGATAAGTACATGATTTTAATACACGATATATACAAGTATACATTGGTTATACTTATAAATTATAATTGTTATGATAAAACGGAAGTAAGACTATTAAGTATAGGTACACACGCTTATTAGTTGAGCGAGAGTTTCAAATAATTGTGATGAGTATAAATATTTCCTTCGAGTTTATGGATATTTTCTATATAACTACTATGAGTTTTATTCATTTTTTTACATCGTTGCCAAGTATCCCCATGGGTAAAATCTTGTGTAAGGGAATCATGTTTTTATTGTATATGAGGTACCGACTGATGAAAATCGTCACGTTTAACTAATCAAACCTACAGACAGCAATACAAAAGAGTTATAAAAAATAAGAATCGTATTAGTAATTATATCTATTGTTAAATTATATTTAGTTATAAAACTTCATCAGGTTGCACTCAATTATAGCCCGAAGTTTTACTAGCGACATTCCTTCAGCTGACAAAGTAGCACCCATAAAGTTTGAACTGCACCCAATTAGTCACGTCCGAACAGCGCGAATCTGTGACGAACAAGGTGTTGTGGTCGTGTATTCCGAATGCTGAACCAGTCTAATTTTAACTGAGATTCCATCGAATCTAAAGCGTACTCAGAAAACTCTTAACTGGTTTTAGCGGTTACCTCGCCAGGAAATAGAAACATATTCGCAGGTTGAGACGGTGGCCCGCGGAGGCCGTGGAGCCCTAATGGACCGAAGGGACCCATAAGTCAGCGCGGTCATCCGATAGCGGGAATCAATGACCGCCCCACTATGATACATGGGATTAACCACCGTTTATAGTTTCTACGGCCGACGAATTAATATTGCGGAAATATCTCGTATAAATTTTTATGGCCGTCTATCTTGTTACATTAGTAAATTAATGGAGGCAAATTTATTCTTTCCGCATTAAGATAACGGTGTATATTCGCTAATACCTTATTCGGACAAATGTAATTAATCACTAATACATTTCTAAATTTCAGTGCTTTTTTCCCTCTCCTATAATACATAATTGTACTACTACGATGAATGATTTGTAAAGTCGTTGGATTGTCAGAACAAAACCAAATAATTAAAGTGGTGTCAGCAGAAAATGTTTTACTCTGTGACTTGAACTCTTTGTAAACACGCCCAACAATCTCTATTAATTAAAATTTTAACAATTTATTATTATTAGTATACAGGGTGGTCCAAACCTTGACGTCAAAAATTTTTTTTTTAGGTTCCCTAAGTCATGGGCTATCAGAATATACCCCATGTATGTTAGCCGATTTTTTGTAGTTTTCGAGTTATGAATTTTTGAAAAAAAAATTTTTGAAAAATTCTGGAATGAAGAAATTTATTGATAAAAAAAACTATTGAGTTTTTTTAATATTTTCTTTTTGTGAAAGTATTGCAACAAATAAAGCATTTACTGACAAAAAAATTTGCGTCCTCACTTTGATACAAGTAGGATAAAAAATACCAAATTCAAAATTTTACGTTAAAAACCATCAAAATAGCATTAATGTATGTAAATAAAAAAAATGAAACATATCCCAAGGATTTTTGGTAATCTAAACACTGCCCTAGACCTTAAACCTTCGTAAAAGCAAAAAAAAAGTGATACATAATGATGAGGATTTTTCGGAGTAGTCGGTCAAATAAACGTCCGCCTTTTGTACAATTGTATTTTCTTTTTGTGCAATAAAGATTAAATAAAATAAAATAAAATAAATAAACTTAAAAAAGCTTAAAATTTTAAAGTAGTAAAAAATTACTTGAATAACTACACAAATTGAGTTTTCGTGGTATTTTCTGTCTGTGTCTATTGATAAGAACAACAAAACAGACGAAATTTTACTTTATTTTTAAATTAAAAATTTTGAAGTTTTTTTTAAGTTTTTTTGACCGACTACTCCGAAAAATCCTCATCATTAAGTATCACTTTTTTTTGCTTTTACGAAGGTTTAAGGTCTAGGGCAGTGTTTAGATTACCAAAAATCCTTAGGATATGTTTTATTTTTTTTATTTACATACATTAATGCTATTTTGATGCGTTTTTAACGTAAAATTTTGAATTTGGTATTTTTTATCCTACTTGTATCGAAGTGAGGACGCTAATTTTTTTGTCAGTAAATGCTTTATTTGTAGTAATACTTTCACAAAAAGAAAATATTTAAAAAACCCAATAGTTTTTTTTTTATCAATAAATTTCTTCATTCCAGAATTTCTCAAAAATTAAAAAAAAAATTCATAACTCGAATACTACAAAAAATCGGCTAACATACATGGGGTATATTCTGATAGCCCATGACTTAGGAAACCTAAAAAAAATTTTTTGACGTCAAGGTTTGGACCACCCTGTATATTAAGTTTGACATTTAAAAATTATAAATTAACTCTTGTAATGGAATCTCACTTTTCCTTATGCATGACATTGATTTATATATTCTTACATATTATTTTCAATTTTAATTTTAATACTTTGATTATTTTCCTGCATATTTTATTTTTATTTCTCAGTGACATGCATATTGAGAGTCAAATTATTGTATGATACACCACACTCTGGGTGATTGTGATGTACCTAATCAAAAACTAACCCTACCACCATTTGTAACTGCTCACTTTCAAACAATAAATAATTTTTATTTGTATGAACATCTTTGAGATTTATATTTGATTGGTAAACCCCAAGAAAAAATCAAGAAACTCAATGGTTGCAGTTAAAATGATACGTCTATGTACGTCTAAAAATTCCAAGGTCTGTGTAGATTATCTATAATGTGTACTCGAGCGTTATGTTGGATCACATTGTGGTCAACATGACGCGAAGGAATGAAGGAGAGTAAGCTGGGTACAAATTCAGCAACAACTCAAATAATCGTTTTGTAAAGTCTTGTAGCACTGAAGATTTTTGTTACAAATAGAATACAATGGAATATTTGTCAGACAGGTGTCAGGGACATTGTTCGGGGCGATCTAAGGGTACACGGGGCTTGTTAGCGCGAACGTGCCGCGGCGCCGCCGGTAAACACGTGGGTAGATAACAATCTATTTGGATTGCCTCTATATTTCATTTTTCCCCGGGTCCCCCGCGCTAACTAGATAGAGCTTCGCACGGAGCATAAAGGAAATACGGGCCGTTTCTTTGTGAATTGATCCAATGTTTGCCGTAAAGAAACATACGTTTGTAAATTAACTTGACACAGTAAGATGTCTTTATTTTCCCATATTTTTTATCAAAAAGAAAAGGGGAATTTGTTACTTCGATATAGTTAATAGTAACAAAAAAATTAATATAACTTTTTAAAGAGTTATAAAACTTATAAATTTAATACAGTCAATTATAGCCCCTTAATGTACTGTTGTACAATACCTATATAATAAATATTTCCGCAAATAAAGATACAGAAAAATATTTTAATTTTTCATTTAAATAATACAATTGATTTATATTGTCCCTGTATGTACAATACTGTTGCAATTTTGTTTTGTATTTAAGCATCTATACCTAGCAATGTACAAGTTGCAGAACATTCTCATAGTTGCGGGAATATATACGGAAATTTCTTAGAATTTTCATGAGAATTTAAACAAAGCATAAAATATACCTTAAAAGGCATGTATATAGTGGAACGGTTTTGGCATGATCAGATTGCTTGTAAAATTTAAATTGCCGAGCACATTCTCTATAGAAGTTTCACTTACGAAATTTCTTCTCGGTACATTGCTACCTATACCGCAAAAGGCTCGCACCGGCTACTATCGTGATTGAGCATTCAAAAACAGTTCCCAATAATATGATTAAATCATGTTGAAGTGGGTTGTGTGGACGGTGTGAATGAACACGGTTAGTTAGGTAGTGTCGTGCGCGGTCAGCTTGTGCACACACGGTAACGCAATCTCGACACCGGCCGCGACGCAGCCTGCATACCGCAGGGCGCAGGGTTTCGGTGACCCATTCAGTCAAATATAAATTATTTGTATCCTTTATTCAAATTCAAAAATCATTTATTCGTAGTAAAAATCAGTAAAACTAAACACAGGATGAATACAAACAAAATACAGCACAATATTTTACCACGAAATGGACTCGCCTCAGCATAATGCTCACCCAGAGGTTAGCGCTGATCTTCCGGCGAGCCCATTCTGTGGGCCACGATCCCAGCTCCTTTACGTCTTTAAAGGAGCTGGGTTATTTATACAATGAGGCTACCGCGTTTAGTAACGGGGGTGGTTTTTACTCGTAGGTGTCGGGACTTGTTTTAGAAGGAATATGCTAGTTTCAATCACAATTTAAGAGTATTGCATTTACAAATACTAAATTCATGTAATAATAATTAATTATTGCGTAGATAGCTACACTAATTACAGGGGCAGCATTCAGGTAGTAAATAAATAATCAATTTATAATAGATCATATTTTTGAAATCCTGAGAGTTATTAGTTGATCGCTTTATTCGCCGTGTCCATTAAGAATACATTATACTTGTACTTGTAACTTTTATTTCATTACGTCCTTAGGTCGTGGTCGCTTTCATCCGCCGCACGCGGCCGACAGTGGCCCGCCGCCCGCGGCGTCTGAATGGTGTGTTCGGGAATGGGTGAAAGCGACCACGGCCTTACGCAAAGAAAAATCCACAAGTCTAAAGTCCAACGTAATCTTAGCTACGCCTACGTTCTTGTTACTACGTCGTAGCTCGTAGCAATGCGTCTTGCACTCGCTTGTATTTTATCAAGTGAGGCAGATTAGGCTCCTAATTAGGCCAATTGAAAAGTATAGAAGTTATTAACTTCATTCAAGTGATGGACTACTTAAGTAATGGCCGGAAATCTACTCGTCCCAAGTGCCATGCCATAGAAATTTTAACAATATTCCCATTGCTACTGAACGTATCGGCTCAGATAAATTAGCATTCGGAAGATCTCCGATTATGTGCAATTGTTGGTTTTATAGAGCTCATGCTTCAACGGGTTAGTAAGTTAAGCCTTTAGGAATAACATCTCTGTAGTATCTATGCATAAAGTCCTGCATGAAACAAGGCGAAGGGCGGCACTGCGCGCCACTGATACCCGTTGGAGGAGTTTTATTATTTTTAAAGTGTGCGCTCGTTTGCACGCGAATGGGCCACTTAACCACGGAGACTCGCTCGATGCGCCGCGCGATCTACTAACTGCATTCAGTATTCCAAGGATAATAGTTCCGCCACGCTCTTTCCCTGTTTCTAGAGATAAAACTCTTTGTCAAGGGACAGAGACAATAAAGCTGTAATAGCTTGACAACGAAACCGATCGTGTCGTTAACGATTTCATAAAATGGACACGGGTTTATGTGATGCGCTGGTGGCCAATCGGCAGCTTGGGGTGCACATGTCGCTTAACATAGAAAGGTAATAAGTATGTATGGGGATTAACAGTGTTGGTGGCGTTTTGAAATGGAGTAGAATAGGCCTGGTGACTGGCAGGCAGAGGATCGCCGTAAGGCCGCGAACGTGACTGGAGCCCGAGATGTGCACGGAGTCTGTGCTGGTATCCATCTTCTTACGTCAATAAATGTAAGGAAGAGGAGAGGCAATTGTTTTTATGAGATGATGTATCCCTAATGCTAATGACCTATGTACTTTGTAATAAATTCATGTTTGAAATAGCCAACTGTCTTCAAAAAATTAGGGCTGACCGATATATGCGATGGTGATTAGGACTAACTATAGTAAGATATTTCGATAGTTTCATAAATTCCTCAGGTAGATATCGTTACTGTTTAGGTACTAAAAATATATTTACACGACTTTATTGCCTTGACATTAAGGTCTTGTAAATATATTTTTGGCGCCTAAACCGTAACGATATGTTTGACGTCGACTGTACATTCATTATTTAAAAAAATACACACAATCATGACTGCCAAACATAAAGCCCACTAGTTTTTAACTATTTGCGCAACAAATAAGTACACGATAAACTACTTGGCCCACTTACCCATATACATATAATAGTTACATAATCCTTGGCCTTCTTACTATCACAAATTTGCCGATGCCATGCCAGCTGTCAAATGACTTTTGCAATATTCATTAGCTACACTAAAGTTTATTGAGACAGAAACATAAATTCGGACACTTCCGTGAAAAAATAATTGCAAAACATTATGCACTATATATTTTGTACCTAATATTCATATTCAGCTATTATTCGTTCAGTAATTTAACAGACGTGACGGAAAACATGACGGATACGAGATGGAAACGCTGACCGATAAAGAGTAGAACTGAAAAACGCTGCCTCTTTGAATATCGCGCCTGTCAAATTTACTACAGCCCCATCTACGCTATCAATGGGTTATTGTACAACCCTCGTCTATCTTTTCACTTTTATTTTATTACTATCGAGGTAAAATATTACTAGATATGAACTAGTTTAACTGGCTTCTACTCGTAAATCGTAACATTTGTAAGACATCAAAGGAAGTATCGCCGAAACCTAAAATTGTATATTTATAATATATTCGCTTTGTTTTAGCCCAAACCGAGCCTACTAAGGCATATTTATTTTGTAAAAAAAAAACCTTTGACTTTTTCCTAATCTAAATACGCCTTAATAAAATAATAAAATAGACTGTCCATCGCGATTGAGCGCGGAAACGCTGCGAGCGTGATGGACACCTTTGCGTCGGGATCCAATCGGGGCGGTTTGAAGATTTAGTTTGTAGTTAATATTATTTCTACGTAGTTATCGTTTTTTAATATACGCCTACGCCTTTATAAAATTATTCTTACAATATTATAAATTAGTTATAATTTTCAAAAACAACTCAAATATCAAACCTACTTGCTCGTACCTTAATCTTTTCCAACATGGTACCCTCCTGCCAAAATAAAACAATGACAAATTAACTTCAACTAAAGGAATCTTAATAATCACAATAATAACAATGACAGTTTCGTATCACGGTTTAATGCGTATTTATGGACCGTTTAAACGCGAGGTCGCGGAACCACTAATTTGCAACCCTCCGTGGTGTGTGAACGCATTTGATTCTTATTCATGGGGCCACCCCCGCGACCTAACGATTTGATAATGTATTCACTTGATAAAAGCACAGCTAAAATATTGCAGGCAGTAATACAAATTACACTGTTATTTTGTGCCGTTTTGTTTAATCATCATCATCATCATCATCATCATATCAGCCGAAAGACGTCCACTGCTGAACATAGGCCTCCCCCAAAGATTGCCACAATGACCGCACTGTGCCACCCGCATCCATTGTTTAATATTTGGCCCAAAAAGAAACTGTAACATATATATATATATTTTTTATAATTAACTATTTAGACATCTCTTAACTCCTTTTAGAAGAACGCATTAACGTATATGAAAAATATACGTAATATGGAAATGGATTATATTTCGTATTTCATTTTATCCCGACAATTCTAGCCCTTTAGAGAATTCGTGGTCCACGGATGAACAAAATTAATGAAAATAACGAATATCGAGCTTAATATCCAAGTTCACTCTGCTACTTAAGTCCTCAGCTTGACTTCCACACTTGCTAGATCTTATTTCAGGGTATAAAAAAAGAAGTAAGTTAAAATACTGTATTTATACATCATTATTGTGATAAAGGTACTTCGTGGTCGTGGCATTAAAAAACCAATTACAGCGACTCTAAATCGCGTCGCTCCCGCCTATTTGTCAGACTCCAAAGGGATGAAAAGTATATTCTTTTAATTTCACGCAATTTAAAAATTGGGGGACAGTCAGAAATATTATTTTTTTATAGAGCGCCGTTTTTGAAGTTTATTAATCGGCTGACTGGTGTGATGCCAAGGCAAGCCAGGGGAGAGACGACCCTCGTTTTTTCTAAATACCTTTATATTTTATCTAAGTAGTAGTTAAAACTCTTAATACTCAATGCGCTTATAAGGTTATAGAAAAATTTAAAGAGTGTGATATTTTCGCACGAAAAAGACACATTTTTAATATTACAGAGTACGATTTTGTACCGTTTGGCGTAGAAACTTTAGGTTCATGGGGCCCCAGTGCACGTAAATTGTTTGCTGAGATCGCGAAACGTCTGGTTGATGTAACTAAAGACCGAAGAGCTGGCGACTTCCTCGCACAACGCATCAGTATGGTGGTGCTCGTGTATTGGCGCGAGCGAGCCGGATAGAAAGTAAATGCGCGTTAATAACTCCGCGGCAGCTCATGCATAATATGGGTACTGGTATAATATTACGCCGTGTTAAAATTCACTTGTAGTCGATAACATATTTTACAGAAGTTTGAAGGTTTCTAAATACCTTTAATTTAAATTTTATTCCTTATTCGAATTTATTTTTTAAATAAAGGTATTTTTAATTACTGTACTTCCTACTCATAAATAAACAAAAGATTGCCAAAATGACAACAATATTCTGCTAATGCTTTGGGATTTGGGGCCTATTTCACTCATCACAAGTGACAGGAGAAGCGTAGCGATATTAGGGAAAATTATTTTAATAAGTCGCATACAATAGAATAGAGTTTCGTCATTGACATTGGTTTGCTTGCACAGATTTTATTTTGATAAATAGGAATAAATAAGGCCAGTGTTCGTTATATTATAAGTAAGTACAATACAATGCGAATGACACAACATAAGTATAACACTTGCAAACAATTTTCGTCCAGTAATGCGGGACGCAAAAACTTAACCGCCCATGTAAAGTCCATTCATCCTTAGTTGTCTTATCTAGCAAACAACTTTCTAACCTAAAAGTACACGTTTTCTGTTGTAAACTGCCATTATTTGCCTGTATCAAAATACTTGAGTCTGTATTTGTGCAGTCCGTCCGTAGTGATTAGTAAATTGCTTAATTTTTAATCAAGAAAACGTGTACTTTTGGTTAGAAAGTTGTTTACTATAGATAAGACAACTAAGGATGAATGGACCGTACTTTCGTTGTTTTAGTGACAAAACTGGTTTGCTAGGCTTTATTTAGACTGAAACATCAAAGTCTGGGTTCAGCATTAGAATCGAATCGTTCAAGCTTAAAATTTTATAGAAACTTTTAAAAGTACAGGTTGTATAAAAAATGGAAGACAAGTCAGGGGCGGGCTCCTGAAGTCGCCCTAATACAATAACGGAACAAACTGCGCTATAAAATATCACCAGTGAATAAATCAGATGCGCCCGCGACCCCTCCGCCGAACCACGATTTATGTTCATGGAATATCATGTTATAGATAAAATATTAATTGATACACATAAAATAGACAGGTTTGTAAAAGCATACCGGCGTAAAATGAGTTGAAAAAGATTTATTCCTACCTTAATCAGCATTTACGAATAAACACGTATCTAAATGCCGAAGTCGTTTGTAAAATTCCAGCATTGAAGACAAAACAAACAAACAGAATCTTATTATGTACGACGCCTTCGTTACCTCACCTGGGTGCTTAGCCAAGTTGCCAATCGCTAACGTTCAGTAGCGTATCGTAGTCTTCCCTCTCTGTCACTCTTTATTAGTGCGAGAAAGACAGTTAGCTGCCTTTCGTTTACGATTAGCGATTGATCGTTAGCATTGTAATTCAGATTTTTACCTAAATGGTATTATTTTTTCTCTGAAATGCAATAAACCAAATTCATACACCTAACTGACTATGTATAAGTAAATAACCTCAGAGATATGTGTTAAAAATCTATCGGTATCCAGTATGTACATACCTACGCATAACAATGTTACATAGGCTTTTCAGCACACTGACCAAATCAGATCAGTGGAGTGTCAAAAATCCTGCACGCTCTCTTGGTCAGTACTAATATGATTCCCAATAGAGGGTTCCTTAACTAAGAAAGTCACGCTATAGTTCACTGATGAGAAAATGTGAGGCGTGACATGAAAATATCGAAGACGTGTGACTCGTGTGAGCGACATTGTTTGAAGCGCAGCACGAATAAGGATGGGGCCACGCTACCTACCTTTTTGGAATTATGCGATGGACAATACAAACGCGATTCTACCTATTCGTAATTCCCATACAATACGGATTCCACACAACTGCAGTTTACTACCATAGATAGATAGTGTTGTAAAACCATAGGTATTTATTAATCACACGTTCAAGCATTGATATTTAGGTTATTTAAGGTAGAAGTGGTAGAACACAACTATTTATAATTATAAGAAAATTAATGTATCGTTATGTATGTGTCAAGTACCTATCTTGACGCAAAATAAATTTAAATCTACAGTTGCTTTTGCTGCTTCTGTAATCCGACATTATTTTAATGATTCATCTGTATGAAATTGATGTTGTAGTGCAGATAAATTATTTTACTCTATTGACTAACAACATTGACTAATTTTGTTCAAATAAATTGCTTTCTATAAAACCGGGTGACGCGCGACTTGTCAAAATTCATTAAAATTATTTACTTTTCTCTGGAAGTTCTGAGGTTCAAGTATTAGCAAGTTTAGTTGAGTCAAAACTATCTCACATGTTGTACATTGGTATTAAGAGATACAAAAATATATTAAGGAAATACTGCCCTTAATACACAAGGTAGACACGCTCTCATCACCGCCACCTCTACCACTAGCTCCCAAGCTCCAACCTTATTGCCTGCACCCTCGCACTGATTGAGCCGCGACAAGTTAAACGATTTGAAACAATTTAATAGAGATCAAAAATTCACGATCCCGCAACGCCCGCACTACCGTTTGAAGTTTTTCCTCTCTAAAGGGATTATCGGAGAGCGGAAACTTAGGGTGGGATATTTTATGGCTTTTGCGGATTTTCCTTCATATTTTTTCCATTTTCGCGATACAAATAGGACTAATAGATTTAACGCTTAATTATCTGCAACGCGGAACTGTTCATTCAATTAAAAGTTGCGGTGTAAGGAATTTTGATATTTCAGACTGTACCTAATTATGCCATAAATTAAACATTTAGTTCTGACCAAGCATTAAATATAAAGAACCGTACCTTTGATTAGACAGCTATTGATACGCAGTTATGACTATTATTTAAAATAGCTATCAAGTCCCTTTAATATCTATATTGGTAACACACAGTGTGTATACAAATTGATGAAACTCTTTAAATTATAAAACCCTAAGCCCTACCATTTTTTTCCGGTGGATAAAATCAGCTCATAATTCGATTTTCATTTGACAAATCTCCTACAATATGCGGGTTCATACGTTACTTTTATCGACGAATAACGCGGGCTTTACATTATTGCAGTCCCTGATCGAGTTCACGTCTACTCCACTTCTTCGCTGGAAGGCTATCAACGTAAATATCTGCAGATTTCAAGCAGCTTCCTGGCACATGGTAGCAGTTGGGCACATTGCGGAATCTTGTGTCGTACGTGTAACGACTTAAGGTTCCCAATTTGCTGAAGTTCGTGTGTAGGACTTTGTCGTAGTACGATACCGGGCGATATGCGATTGCGTTATGATAGGATCAGAGTTCAGCAGAGCGTGGCCCGGCGACGCTGCGAGCAACTCCTTGGAGCACGTCTCTGTATGACAGTAATGGTCCTCTAAACGCCAGCACTCTTTACATTGGATAAATTGACGGTAAACCGAATAGTAATTGTTATGAGTACGAGTATGTAAATGAATCAAAGCCCAGGGTCGATACGCGGTGATATTAAAAATACTGTTTATAAAAGTCTGCAACCTGGTAGGTTTCACTATGTAAATTTTAAATAAAGTGTTCTAAAAGAAATATTTGTCATAATAGAAAGCTTTTTAGTTGAGTACCGTATTTAGGACACGAAGCTTGCTCAGTGACCTAAGAAAGGTAAAGGTACGAGATTAAAATGTGATGCCGTACAAATGTAATTGCGCACCGTATCTTTTTAATTACCTAATGAGTTGTTAGTTTAGGTAACGTATTCGTACCAACTGATATTGCAAGCTATGTCTCTTTAAATGTAGTTGCCGGTATGTACGGCAATTGCAATATGCAGGTATTCACCTGTACCATTATACAGGTCTTACAAATTGGTATTACAGCTCGCATAATGGAGCAGAACGCATTTTCCCCAATCGGCTCATCCGATAAGCACAACCGACCGGAACGCCGTCCCCTAAGCACATCAATCGCACTATCGATTTTATAAACTTATTGCATCACTTTCAATCTAAAATCAAAACTATTTTTTCCTGTAAAAAATAACGACGCGCGGCAATAAAACTTAAGTTGACAGATTTATTATGCTACCAGAGAATCAGCTTCAATACTATCATAATGGATTGAATTCTATAAGGATACGCGTTATTTTTAAAACATTGCACAAACCAAAACCGCAGGCCAAACGCAAAGGGCCAAACCAAAGCCAAAGGGCTCCGTAGTTATTCGAAAACGGCTGGGCCGATTATGTTCGAAATAGTTTTATTTTAAAGTATTCTATAAACCCACTATTTTTTTCATAATTTTTGGACCTAAAGTTAGAGTGGGGGGGGCACAATTTTTTATTCTGGATCGGTTGTTTCCGAAAATATTGACTTTGAGAAAAAAACTTGCATTTAGAGCATTATTCTTTGTAAGAGACCTATTACCCACACACTACAGGATTAAAGCAAATAAAAAGAATCATCCCCGCATCACCAGTTGGGGAGGTACCCGAAGAAATATTTATTTTCTAATTTAAATTCTACCACTTTGTCGGCATGATTAATACCTGTACCAAATTGCAGATTTCTAGTACTAACGGCCACTGAGATATGCTGCGGACAAACACACACACGGTCAGACGGACACGCGGACAGACGGACATGCGAAACTATGAGGGTTCCTAGTTTACTCTTATTCTGCCATGGCCTTTAAACTTATCAAAACGTTGAATAAATAGGTACATAATTGCAAAATGCAAGAGACAATGCAGGCAGCAATGCAACAGGAAACCGAGCAAAACGCTGACGCCGCAGAACTGCGCGACACTCGCCCTTAGGTGCCTCACATAACAATTCACGGTATTAGTATTGTTTGCATACTGATGTAATTTTATAACCCAATGTAATTCTATATTGTCATGTTACCTTACATCCTGTAGTACCTACAAAGTTAGACATGTTACGTGCTTGAATACTATAGGTATCTTTCAATTATTCAATTAAATATTGTTTAATAATAAAATAAAGAGGCACGTAAAAATATAGCATATGTATGTACCTTTTGATGTTTTAATAACTATACATTTATGAAGCACATTTGTACCTTTCTGTTACTTTTATTCTTGTGAGGTAAAAAATGGGAGGTGTCTCTATTTTACAAGTTACAAAAAAAATAAGCTGTCCGGTTTATTTGGACCTATTGTGTGTATCAAACAAGGGTACTATATAATATGCACGAAGTAATTCGTTCCATTAAAATATAACTATTCATAAAAAACTAGTTTTTTTTATTTATTTATTTTCTTTAAAAATATGTATGATAAATACTTACTCATGATGTGACTTATCATCAGAAATAAAATTAGCTTGAAAAAATGGCTCACGATGTTTCCTTATTATATTGCACACAGCCCCGAATATGTACGATAAAATTGGGTTTTTAATTATAATTAAAAATAAATTACTCAATATTTTTAAATCCACGAAGTTATCTGTTGATAAAGTTACATGTTTAAATAAATTCCACTTAATTTATGCTGTAAACATTTGAAATCCCTATTTGAGTATTTTCTATGAGATATTATACCCGACCCGTATTCTTTGACCGCGAGTGTAGTCAATACCGTTTACCGTACGTATTCGAAGGTACGCATGTAGGTAGGTAGTAGCTTTGCACCAAGATAACAAATGTAATGCTGGCAATGGGAAGCCACAATCAACTAGCAAATACAAACTTTGATTCTCAACTGTCCATTAGAAACTAACTACCTACCCAAGCGAGGGCCATGAAAACAAGGATAGGTACGGGTGAAGGAAAACATCGTGAGGAAACCTTCATACATCTGCAAAGAAATTCAAGGGTGTAAAGCCCCCAGCAAGTACTGGGCCAGCGTTGGATGTCGAGTTGCGGAAGAATAGCCAGAATACAATACAATAAAAACGGGTACCTAAAATGTAATTGTACAATTTTTACCATATAACTAAAACCATACATGTCTACATAATACTAAGTTAAATAAATATCAAGACAATCTTACACAAATTAACTATATAAACGCAATAAGTAAAGGCTTGTAGATACGAACGATATATTGATACTTAAATACATAAAAAACAGCCGTGACCAAAGAACAATCACAACATATACCTACACATATAATAACCCCACAAATAAATGCTCACGCTGGGATTTAAACACGGAACCTCCAGATTCGTAGGCAGAGTCACTAACTAAGCTACGGAGGTTGACATATTCAGCGGTATCCACCTAGTTGTTAAATTCAATTTTCTCATATCGGATTGATATGAATAGATCTTATTCATTTACAACCACTGAAGTAAAATAATCCCCGGATTAATTTGGACGGTCCATCCTGATTAAATTTCAAGAAAATCCTTCAAAGTCTGTATCGACACGCCGTCCGTACGTCTTTGACGACGTCCAATCCTTTTCATCCTTGGAAGACCGGAGGGGATTATATTTTATTTTTACAGTACAACGCAAACACAATCATGACTAATCGGATCTCGGCAAATGGCCGGTCATTTGGAGGAACGATGGGCTCGGGGAATGTTCTAGTGACTATCTAAAGTATTGAGATAATAGGTGCGGGGGAGCCCGGGGTCGTGAGGAATAATGTAAGTGTCCTGGCGACATTTGCGCCGAACGGCCGACCTCCTCTTACTTATGCGGTTTTTAATATTTTTATTGTAATGGCGCTGGTCACTTCAGAACAGTGAACGTTTAGAGAGGGCCACTTTATTAATGATTTTTAAAATGTTCTGTATACGTTACCTACAGTCTAATCCGCTGATTCAAAAACGTCCGTCATCTGCCGGTTAGTTATTTCGAGTTTTGTCCTGATCTGTTACAGTTTTTCGGAGATAACCGCTCCAGGATAAAAAAAATTGTACCCACATTACGTGAAGGGGAGGGTTGATGCGTGGGTCCAAAAATATGAATGAAATCATGAATAGTGGCCGTATAGAATATTTTTAAATAAAACTGTATCGAACATAACGTTGATTGTAATATGAATTAATGTAACCACCAAAATGACGAAATTGAGTTAAGTATACCGTTCGACTGCAAATTTCCTGCTCTATCGAACGGTCTATATAAAATGTTGATATTCGGAAAAAAATGTCGAATACGTTAACAAAAACTTTGTCTTTTTATTAGGTTTCTACGTTTTTTGTTAACAAATGTAAAGGTTTCAAAAAATCATAGACAATATTTTTACGAATTTGTAAGTACAAAATATGTCTTTCTAATGTACTCACCATATTTTTATAAATGTCAATGCTGTAAGCGCCATTTGTGATGTATGGCTTATAAGCAATTCGGTTTCAATTTGTGAGTTACACTAAGTTACGAATTTCGTAACTTAGTGTAACTCACAAATTGAAACCGAATTGCGAAATGAAAATCATCAAAAGTAGATCTCGTAATACGAAATCTACTTTTGATGATTTTCATTAAATTATTAACGTAACTCCAAAATTTCTTAAAAATATTTAACGTAAGCACCAGCCATTTCCTGAACTACAACTGTGGTCGCAGTTAGTAACTGTGTGTCAAATAGACCTCGCAAAAATAAAACAAACAAGATAAACATCATTTCCATAGGATAATAAACTAAAAAGATACAACGTACTTTATAAATGTCAAATTAGTTTTTGGGCTCTCCTGAAAAATCGTCATTTGGTGGTTACATTAATTCATATTACAACTGACGATAATTGGCCCAGCCGTTTTTGAATAACTACGGAACCCTACACTAAGCATGACCCGACATGCTCTTGGCCGATTTTTAAAATAAAAGGGGTCCCATAAGAAAGTCTCTTAATAAATTTTAAAAAATCTGCCACCCCCGCCTCTGTCTCTAACTTTGGGTCCGTGGGTCCGAAAAATCATGAATAGGGTCTTATAGAACAGTTTAAATGAAAACTGTTTCAAACATAATCGGGCCTTCCGGTTTTCGAAAGTTAACTGCGGAAGCCTACAGTAGAAGCCTACACGATATGCCCTTGGCCGATTATTTATTTAACTTATTTATGAATTAGAAAAAATAGTAATATTGCTCTGAAAAAATACCTTCAATTTAAGTACATTTATATTAATGGATCCAGTGTATATTTTTAGGTATAATTAAAAGCTCATTATTGTTTTAGTTATTGAGATACCTGTAGATAAGTAATCACAGTCTTAATAAAAGTTGGTCATACATTTCTTTATCTGAGCCATCAAAAATAAGGAAAACAATAAAACATGCGATTAATATATTGAGTCTCCCTAGTTTTTGGTATTTTTCTAATGTCCGAGGTAAAGGTTGTAGAAGAACGTGTAAAAAACAGCTGCGGTGTCCCCGTCACCCTCGCGGTCACCATTATTATTCTGGCTTGTCCGTTGAAAACGACTGAAATGCAGTTGAATCCCGACTGCATATACGGCCTTCTCGAAGAGTGCAGTCCGCGGCAGTCGCCGTAAAACTGCCCATAAACCAACGCCCTGGACGCGCCGATACATATCTCCGCACTTATTGAAACTTCTGTTTCCTCCAAATAAATAATTTCGCTTTTAAGAAGGCAATTTCCGTGGGTGCTAGCAGGAAGCGATATGGCATGAATGATAGTTTCGAAATCTGAAAAGTCAACATAGAACAATCTGATTCAGCTAGTATTGTCCGGGTATGGTAGACTGTCAGATGAAATATAAACGTTATCTATTGGCATCTAAATACAAAACATTGTGCTGTAGTATTGTAATTCTCGACAGCGACGTTAACGATTTCAAATACGTATACTTTGGGATCACTGTTTTTGAAGACACAAAATATGTATAACTATTTCTGTTAAAAAGCCTCACGTCCAAAATTTTCACTCTCATCCAAGAACTCGCTAGGCCGGTTCCGTCTTCATATCTACTTTGTGTTGCTTTTCTCTACAGTACTGGAATTCATGGGGATTGGCTAAAACCTACGTACTTGTAAATGTATACATATAAGTAGATATAACGCACAAAAAGTTATGATTAAATAAGCATCTGAATTAAGATGCAATTAATTGCCCCTGGTCGTGATTTATGAAAATTAATAACCGAATGTAAATAATAAAACATATGCATTTCAGAACGGTCAAACATAATATATGAGCTGAAATAAAATCTGTCAGTGACCATTTATGGCGGAGGAGTCCTGTTATTAAAATGTAGCAGAGCGTCAGAGGATAGGGCGGGCAGCGCCCCGACATAAAGTCGCAGGAAATACAGTAGGCGCGCTCTGGCCTCTAGCCGCCCGCCTATAAAAAGTTTTCCTCAAACAAAAGGATTTAGTATTTCCTACACTATTAAGGCTCCGGTAACGATTTGAAAGTGAAAATCGTTAATAATGAAATAACGGATAAAATAGTAATTGGTACATAGTATGATCTATAGTATAACTACCATGTATTATCCTTTATGTAACTATATTTTGTTAATAAATGTTTAATTAAAAAAAAAAACTATTGGTTTTACAAGAAAATCCTTTTTACGAATAGGTAGGTATATATTATTATAATTTAGTATCCAAAAACAGGATTACAGGAAACCTTGTTTTGCGAGGACGATGATTAATATAAGACTTACCGTTATATTTTTTTATAAAAAAATAATAGGTTCTAATGAACCTATTACAAAACTATTTAGGTGGAAAAAATATTAAATGCCTACTCGTAATGGCAACATGAAAAATTGTTTTTGTTATATTCATTTTATGTAACATGAATTAAAAAGTACTCTAATCTAACTACTAAACTTTGACAGTTTCTCTAGCTGAATATACATTTATTCGAAAAATATATACCTATAAAAATAAAAAATAAATCCACTTATTCCTTAGACGATTAATTTTCCAACACATTCATTACAACTTACTTTGCACTTTGATATAATTTTGATTATAATAAAGTGAAGATAATTCCCCTCCTCTTCAATCAAAAAATAACCCTTACAATAAAATTTAAACCCAAGCAAGTGAGAGACGACAAAAACATCCCAAATCAATTCAAATGAACTTGGTTTCTTCATGGTTATCATTCAACTCCACTTGTTGTTTCGTTGTCATCCAAATGCTGTTGTAAATATAAAATAGTAGGTATAATTCCTGCTGTAGTGGCCAGTAGTGCTGTGAGTCGGAGACGCCGCCGGCTGCGGCCGCGCCGCGATCTGATTTATGCCTGGACCAGCAGTATTTTATTCCAGGGCGCCTCAACTGAACTATAAGTTTCCGTTCGGCAGGCCAGGGGCAGCCCTGTAAATATTGTCTCCGCTCGCTGCATCGATACCGATGCTATATTTATTGCTCTCCTTTGTAAGATAATTTGGTAATGGATCGGGGTCATTCGATTCTTATTTTATATGCTTTTGTATCTACAGTGAAAGGAAACGTCTCTACCTAATTTGATTGAGCTGAAATCGTTTCATTGACTTTTAATTTAAGATGTAGAAAAATAATTGGACAGACTTTCTTTAAACAATGTTTTTGAATCACATATTATGAAAAGAGGTAATTTTGAAGAATCATTTTAATGTATGTATACCTACAAAAAAATCTTAATCATTAAGTAATTGAATGCCGATCAAAATAAAATACGGCACTGACCTGGGACAAAAGCAAGTCACGATAAGTTTACACATTAACTAACTACTGTGCTTATCTACTTACTGAAATATCCATTTATGTTTCCTACGCGTACACAACCGTAGTTATTTTCAAAATGCAACTAATTCAATAGGTATTGTGTTAAATTAAGCTTCGAATTTTGTATTCTAAAAAGTTATTCGTATAATGGAGCGTCAAAAGTGACGGTGAACACAACGAAGGCAATTTGATCGTCACCGAGACCCGTACCGGAGGCGACATCGGAAGGGTATTACACCCTCGTACCTGCCATTGTTCACAGTTTAATAATATCGAATTTGTTATTATATTAATATAAATTTATCAATAAGAGTGGTCTAAAAATACACTCATTCAAGTTTAAACTTACGACTTTCAGAATTTAATAACCTGTATCCGAAATATTCGCTTTAAGAAGTGTTTCAGATATTTTTTTCATTGATTTGGGTTTCGACTTATAGAATAATTAAATATTCGCTTAGTCAAAAAATTAAGTGATTACTTTATTCCTTGTCTTTAAAGTATGGTCAAAGCCTAGCCTTGTAAGAGATTGCATATTAACCGAGACATTTGACTGGCTGACAAACAGATAAATGAACATGGGCGTTCGGGCACGGCGAAACTAAAGAGCCCAGTACAGATTTCCTATGGAACCCTACGAGAGAAGTTACATAAGATATCATTAGTAAATCCTTATCAAGCAAGCACTAGATCGACTGGCATACCCGCCCCGCGATTCCCCAAGCGGCCGTAGACGGTGGTAATGGCCCTAATGAGTCGTCAGCGTCGCCGCCCCAACCGCCTTACGCACTGATTGACATGTGCATTTCTCAAGTGTGTGAACGAGAACTAATTTTTCTGTATGGATACAGGATGCTTAGCCAAGTTGCCAATCGCTAACGCTATCGTAGTTTTCCCTCTTTACCACTCTTTCATAATAGTGCGACAAAGACAGTTAGCTGCCTTTCGTTTACGATTGACGATTAAGCGCTAGCGATTGGCAACTTGTCTAAGCACCCAGTTGTATCCTGGTTGACTGGTGAGGTTCGCTTCCCTGTTGACGACAGTGAAATTTAAGGAAAAGGCTTAGGCCTAATGAAAGATTGAACATATTTAAATATTGAACATATTGTGAAAACACAAATCAAATTATGTAGTAACTAAATATTTTGATTTGTACTTTTAATTTTTCTCCAGTAGTATATAAATTATAAATATTAGATGTCCCCACCTCGGACATAGGTGATCTTGGTCGTTTTTCTTTGGTATATGCCATCTAATATTTATAATATATTTAAATATTATTGAACCAAGTTACTGGTGTAATTTTTAACTCGATGATTGCTCGACATGTTTCGACCCATTACGAGTGTTCTCGTCCGGAACACCCGCGGTCAAAACTCGAGGTGTACTGAGTTGAATATGTTTGAGTCTCATTAAGTAGTTGTAATTCTAAGAAAGCCTAGGGGGTTACAGTTTAGGTTCAGGGAAAGGGACAGTGATATATGACTCGTAGGTATAGCCTTGTCCCTTTCTCTCGACCTAAACTGAACCGCATTAGTGCGTCATGGTAACCCCCCTGAACATTTAATAATTCCCATATAAATCGGTTTCTTCTCCATGATAAATCCATATGGACAAACTATAAATGACTTAGACGGGCAAACAATAGTAGATTGTTAACCAAGGGTGGAAATGGGTGCCTTTCACCCGAGTTAAACACTCTACTTTTCATTACGAATGAGAGGAAAGAAAAAAACATAAAAGTATTAATTGAATGTAATAGTTACTAGTAACCCCCTTATTCATAAACGTTTGTTAACTTAACAAGCCGCTAATAATTGTTTGTCCCTTTTGCTCTTATGAACACATTTGTTAAGACCGAAAGGGACAAACAACTATTAGCGGCTTGTTAAGTTAACAAACGTTTATGAATAAGGGGGTAAGAATTTATTTTTAAGTATAAATTCATATATATTATGGCAGTATAACATTATTCCGTCGCTTACCTACGCGTATTAAATTTAAAAAAAAAACTTGTTAGGTTTGTTCCTCTTGGTCACCGCTATATAAAACCAAAACACTTAAATTTTAACCGAAAAATTAATAGTAGATTGTTAACCAAGGGTGGAAAGGCACCCATTTCCGACGAGGTAGTTTGGCGCTCGAACGAAGTGAGAGCACCAATAGTGCGAGTCGAAAATGGGTGCCTTTCACCCGAGTTAAACACTCTACTTTTCATTACGAATGAGAGGAATGAAAAAAACATAAAAGTATTAATTGAATGTGATAGTTACTAGTAAGAATTTATTTTTAAGTATAAATTCATGTATGGCAGTATAACATTATTCCGTCGCTTACCTACGCGTATTAAAATTTTAAAAAAAACTTGATAGGTTTGTTCCTCTTGGTCACCGCTATATAAAACCAAAACACTTAAATTTTAACTGAAAAATTAAAATAATTTAATGAATTGACATATTTAACTTACGATTATCGCTACAAAAAAAACAAAAACAAGAAACCAAGAACTAATATCTTCGAATTAGTTTCTAAATAAGAGTATTGTTGGCACTTTGTTCGGCTTGGTGCTTACAATTTTACAAGGCTAGCACTAATAGAAACATATCTTTTTGCAACCCAAGGTCCGCGATGCATCGTTTTCCACCCGTATCATAGATAAACAAAACAACCCACTTTCCCAGCATGAGCAATGAAAATTAATTTAATATCGTAAGTTAAATATGTCAATTTATTTAACTTACGATTATCGCTAGAAAAAAACAAAAACAAGAAAACAAGAACTAATATCTTCGAATTAGTTTCTAAATAAGAGTATTGTTGGCACTTTGTTCGGCTTGGTGTTTACAATTTTACAAGGCTAGCACTAATAGGAACATATCTTTTTGCAACCCAAGGTCCGCGATGCATCGTTTTCCACCCGTATCAAAGATAAATAACAACCCACTTTCCGAGCATGAGCAATGAAAAGTTCTTAAAGTTCAGTTTAAAAATTACTTAAATATTTACGGTTCTAGTCAAATGTATATCTATCAAAAAGTGATTTGTCATTTCTGTAACTTAGAACTTATGGCTTTTTTTTTAATACAGTGCATTGTCATGGCAAGTCAGTAATGCCCCCTAAATAGTCGTCAGCGACGTCGTTGCCGCCCCATCGGCGCTTACGCATGATTGACAGCCGCACAGATAAATGCTTAATTTGTCTAATTACATCCACGATTTGTCAATTTACATTTCGTTTAGGAAGGTATTTGCATTTGAGAGTGCCGCGGGTGTTGAAATATCCGGTGCCTATTTAATTTCTTATATTGCATCTGTAGCACGAATATTGCGCGATATTATCACACATAGTTATTATCGTCTCTTTTTAATCTATACTCGTACTTACCTACAGATAGTAAAATTGCAGTACAGGGTCCCTTCGTATCTGTCGCGCCTTCTAAGTGCAGGCAAAACTTGATAAGTTTATATATAGGTTAAGTTAGTTGTTAGATTTCATTTATGTATACATATAAATTGTACAGTTTTGAAAATTGACCATTTACCAAGGAGACTTCCTGAAATTTTCGCCTTTTTGACGAGCTGAAAGGTCAGTTCAAAGGAAGTAAGAAACAATTTTAATAGCTTATACACTTATACAGGTTACGATCTCCACACAAGATCCAGTGTATTAGGGAAAGTTAGAAGCCGTTTGCGAGTCATTACCCGACCGGTCAATGAATTACGCTAAGTCCAATTACGTGATTGGATTAGCCCCGACGCGACGGCTCAACGCCTATGCGTAACTACATAGTTGTTATAACTACTTTTTATTGTTTATAGTTGGCCTATCTATAGATTAAACATCAATAAAAATGCCCATAAGGTGGCAAATTGGCTAACCGGATCCGTTTCCGTTTCGCCATCTTTTTTTGGTCTGTCGATAGTGTAAATTTTTAAATACCTGCCAAGTGCTTACTAGATTTCAGGGAACAGTCATTTCAATTTTTTTTAAGTATTTTGTTAATTTACATGATTTAACGTCTGATCATTCATTACAGGGTATAATTACGAAATTACATTAATACCCGAATTTCGCGCAATTCCCCTAAAACATTGAAAACAGAACAAGCGATTAGGGAAAATCAAGGTTAAGCGATTGTGAATTAGTGAAACAAGAGTTCAATCAGCGTGTGGTCAGACAGAGGGCACGGTAATAGCGCGGCAAGGCTCGGGCCTAGCCGGGACAGGGCTGTTACCGCGAACATTGTAAATCGAAATTCGTTATCGCCCTCTCTATCATTCCAACACTCAGCGACAGAGAGCTAGATAACGAAATTTCGACTTTCAGTGTATGCGATAGGCCCCAGGTTCGGCACAAAACAATTGCGCGCTAATGATCCCGTGAAACAAACCCTATTCACACACTACACGTACGGGAGGTTAACACATTTTGTCTGTTTTAATTTACGGAATTGATGCCAAATTTTGATATGCTGGGCAAAATGAACAATTTGCCTAAATTAAACCACACGGTTTAATTCAGACAATTGTTGTTTATTTTTCATATTAATATTTGCTGGAATTTCAGCCAAATTGTTTATTACTTTTATTCTAATAATTAGTTGAGAAAAGGGAAGGTGCCATTTATGTTCTATGTTTTTTATATATAGTTATGTGTCGGGTTGAAATCTCCTTTAAGTATAAAATTGTACATACCCTTTTGTGTTGAATTTTAATTTCACTTGTATTTACCAAATTGTTTTTTAATACAGACTTCAGGATGTGGCACATAAACTTAGCCAAATAAACCTTTAGTTGGTATTACTGTATAGAGTAGACTATACTTTATATATTGTATATTTCTAATTGCCGTACGTAATTAGCAGGGCATCGGTTGTTTAGCGTTCATAAACTTGTAAGCAAAGCGAACTTCTCTGACTAAAAGCTTTTAATAGTTAAAATTGTTCTTTGTATAATCTTTTAGGTAGATGACATGACGTAGTAAAACGTGCAACAGGCTTCGTGTTAGATTCAGCATTTTAATAAAATCAGCATATTATGCATTTTACAGTCGGTAACATTCAGTATTTGCTGCGTTAGCATTGAAATACTGCAGTATTTTAAACAAATTGCAAAACACGATTGTGTTATGTAGGTAAATGTGTCTCATCGGTTATTCACCTTTCTGTTTCATTTAAATATGCGATCAAATAAACAATCTTATAAACATATCTAAATATATGAATATCATACAACTAACTTAACCTAGAAAGTTATTTTTTTTTTTAATTTTATAAATTGTTCCTTGCCTTTTTGTCATGTCTTTTCCTATGTCTGTATCAACGTTTTATTTTAAAAATTTAGGCGTGAAATCATGAAACAGACAGATCATTCATTATAATATTATTTTCAGGAATTAGAAGATGTAAATAAGGCTTTAGTACACTCTCGGTCAATTAATACGAGTCAGCTGAATTTTTTCATACAAAATAATGCAAACAAATAAATTTGAAATATTTTTTCAAAATATTTAAGTATAATTTGTATTTATATATTCACCTCAACGTTATTCCACACTTACAATACCGCAAAATACAAAAAATAAACAAAATCATTCCCATTATACGTGTAGGGGGTGTACCCGAACAATTTTTTTCCA
>JALPQI010008047.1:0-52947 GCA_025490895.1 Thaumatotibia leucotreta | reverse complement strand
TAAACGCGATGTGTTTGTTTATTCAGTTCCCTTTCGATACTATGACGCTAAATTATACTGTTAATATATGACGTATTGTTATTAAAATTAATTATTATACACAGACTATATCATATTCAAAATATAAGCCTGTTTTAATAAGGTAAGTAGAACATTCTACCGCTAACGGTAAGAAATGAGGGCATTACTTACTGGATTAATTAACTCCAACGTTTGCTCTGGAGCCGTCACCTACGCAACAGGTGGGTACGTGCCCTAATGATCGGTATATTGATATTAATAACAAGCGGTATTCTGGCGAGTGTTTACTTCGATGACGTGTTTATGTGAAACAGAATGAGAGTTAAGTTTTTAACCCATAAACAGAACGATTTTTTTATTTTTGCTGACTGTTTGGGCAGATTTTTAATTTGTTGTAGTTTATTAAAATTTTCCGAATTTGGATGTTTTCATATTTTTTCTACTCAGAATCGCGAGCTCTTTCGATCCTCATTAGCAGAAAAAAACCGAGTTACGGTCGAAGAAAATGTATGACAAATAAATAGTAACTCAATGGAAATTTTTTTTGGGACACGTTTTTAAAAAAGATAGAATAAATGTAAAATACGTCCTTTGAAATATATTTATAAAACTAGAACAAAATAAAAATCCACCCATTTACGAAATATAGCAGCGTTTAAAGAAAACCAATTTCATATTTTTTTGTTGTTACTGTTATATTTTAAATCCCGTTGGGTTTGAAAGGGCTCTGCCCATTATCGGTAGTGCCGTCTGGTATAATAGTATATTGACCACTAGCCTACTAGTTGTAAATGCATCCCTTGGTGCAACACACAATGAATTTACACGCAATAAATTTCAGGTCTATCCGTAGTTCTGTATCAATCTCAACTTACGTGTAAGTGAAATAAAATAGAAGTTGATTCTACATTATTAAATCTGACATTATTAAAACTGACTCTACTATAAAAACCGGCCAAGAGCATGTCGGGCCACGCTCAGTGTAGGGTTCCGTAGTTATTCAGAAACGGCTGGGCCGATTATGTTCGAAATATTTTTATTTTAAAGTATTCTATAAGCCCACTATTCATGTTTTTTTTTCATATTTTTTGGACCTACAAATCAAAAGTTAAAGGGGGGACACATTTTTTTTTTCTTCTGGAGCGATTATCTCCGAAAATATTGACTTTAGAAAAAAACGTTCTCTCAAGACCCTTCTTCTTTTTAAGAGACCTATTCAATGATACCCCACGCTATCAATTACAGCAAATGAAAAAAATCATCTCAACTTCACCAGTTGGGGAGGTACCCGAAAAAAAATTCTAGTTTTTATTGTACCACTTTGTGGGCATAAATAATATGTATACCTGTACCAAATTGCAGATTTCTAGTATTAACGGCCACTGAATAACTACTGCGGACAGACGGACAGACAGACATAGCGAAACTATAAGGGTTCCGTTTCTACCAATTTGGCTACGGAACCCTAAAATGCGCGCAACGCCAAAAGAACGTAACACCAAAATTCGGTCTTTCTCAAAATTTTAAACCAAATTTAACTTACCCTGTCAATTTTTTGACATTGAAAAAGTGTCACATTAGTAGAAATATTAAAACTGAAATTCCAGTGGAAAAAATGGGCTACGGTAATTAAATCTAGATGTAGACATTTTGAGAATGACCTAATTTATAACACTCTTATTCACTAGAATAACAGAGACAGATTTACAGGTCGTATTGTTCTTGATGATTATGCTTCCTGTTTCTTGAAAGAATCATTGATCAGGCGACAGGTGGGTGCGACGTTGACTGCCGTGGGACGTCCGTGAGATGAACTCGATTTGCTTCATGACCGGAATATTAGAGCATTACCTATTTTTTGGAACGTATTTTTTCCATACAATTAATTTTGTGTATATTTTTTGATGCCTTTAATATTAGACACTTCTAAGGCGTGTTCTGTATATCTCTATTTCATAAAACAAGATACTATCACACATTTATACCTACCTATTCCAAACATATGAACTGACAGTAAAACAACAGGTAGAATTTTCTTACACAATCCTATATTAAAAATCGCTCAGGTAGGTAGGTACTTATTTGTTATTTTAACGGAGGTACGTTATGTATTTGGGAAGTAACAATAAAAATACGTAATGTTAACCAACTTTTAATAAGTTTTTATAAATAAAGAGTCGTTTACAGCCATGCCCCATCACCAGATACAACGGATCTGTCGAAGATTTTAAAGAACTGACAAAGGACGCGAGTGTATATCTGCAAAACTGTAAATTTTAAATTTTAATTTGTTGTAATCACTATTGTCTAAACCAGTGTGTAAATGCCATATGATAAATAAATAACAGGCATGGCAAACATATGCCAAGGAATTTTACATGACCTCATAATGTGGCGCCGGCGCCTAGTAATAGTATCAATCTTACTTACTTATTTAGCTGCAAATACTCCAATCTGTATTTACGGCTCGATTTGCATAAGAGCATTGATGATGAGAGCCAATAAATGTCCAGTAGGAAAGCCAATCACGTAAGTATCTAAGTATGTATGAATGCACATACTTGGACATATAGTATAAGTATACAGGACGCCCGAAAACTACGGGACTTGAAGGGAAAAGACCTTAAATGACGTAGATAGGGTATTTTGCTGGTAAGAATTTAAGACAAGAAGAAACTGAATAAGACTTTAATTAAAACTATTATTTGAAAAAAAAGTCCCGCTGAGTTTCTTGCCGGATTCTTCTCAGGAACCGTTGTGTAGGGTTAGAACTGGAAGTAGCTTTTTTTTCTTTCATTTGCTACATAGTTTAACGATTGAAAAGCGCTCGTTGCTGGGCCTAATTGAATAAAGAATATTTTGACTTTGACTTAACCGGGCGGGAGCGTGGCAGGGTATCTCATACCCTGCGTTTGACTTATGACAATATATTTAGAGTTTATTTTTGTTTAACTTTTTTTCACCACATTTTCGCCGGGTTAATGAGTAATTCTGTATTCACTTTTTTTTTTAATTACCTCGCCTGGGGATCGAACCGACTAAACCAATGCCGTCCATAGTAAGCGACAAAGAAGGACGTTACCTACTAAAATGCACACATTTTCCTAGCATCATTATATTACTTTGTACACAGTATTAAAGTCGCCATCAAATTATATCGTACCGTCCGGAGCGCTCAAAAATATCTGTAACGCCGAAAATATACCTGTGAGTTCTTACGTAAGTTGTAGGTGTTATGTAGGTAATATCACTATCTCATTCCTTAGTATAGCCCCGTCCCTACAACTTACGTAAGAACTTACAGTTGTAAGGCTGGCCTAACGTCTTTATTGTCGTAACGATAGAAGCGTGTTCAGATATTTTTGAACGCTCCGGACGCTATGATATATCTGATGCTGACTGTACAACGAGCGGCACAAGGATACAGTTCGATGAACAATTTCAATAATTCCTCACTTTAGAACAATTCCATTCCAGGTTTCAATTCGGATAAGAAAACACTCTTTGTACCTGAAAAAGACAATTAAAAAATTGCTACAAAAAAAGTAAAGAAAATAGAGAGGGCCACTTTTCTACTTGAAACAAGTAATTAAAGTGTTGTCGGTTTTTAGTTAAATTTGTCGCATCAATGGAATTTAAATTTCAAATATTTTTTTAAATTGTATCGCCGACTATTAAGGCAGGTACCTAAGTACATTATATAATATCTAGGTATTACTGGTACCGTCCGAACTACAATGAACCAGTAAGTACCTAAACGGAGAAATAAGGGCCTGTTCACACCAGCGATTCACTTGGCCTATTTGAAAGCGATTTCTATACAAAAATTGCACGCGGCGTAATCGGCACGATTTCGCCTGCATACAAAACTCGCTCGCAAATCGCAAGTGTGCTGCACAGACCCTAAAAGTGCGCTTCCAGTTTTAGGGTTCTAACTATTATAATATCGCTCACACTTACAAGGTAAGCTTACACCAAAACAGAGTTTTTATTGGAATTTAATGCTTAATTCTCGTTACACACCTGTGGGCTTATGATGGCGCGCTGTTTGTCAGTTATCGTCCTTGCTGTCACGTTGTGATAAGTATGCAAGTTCGAAAGTGACGCATATTTAGCACGATAAATGGATAAAACGGGATTATAATAAGCAGAGCCCGGAAAATTCTAGCAAAACAAGAGACTGTCGCAATCAAACTAGGGTGAGAATAGTACATTACGACACAAGTGCGAAAAACATGAAACTCTAAACGAGTGGTGATGTTTTAAAACACGACCGATAGGGAGTGTTTTAAATCGACATGAGTTGCGAATTTCGTTTTTGTACGTGTCTCGTACGACGTTTTTTAGTGCAGATGGCCCTCCGAAGTTTTGAACCTGACGTAAAATGACACACTTCTCGCACTAGAGCCTAAAAAGTACACTAAAACATTTTTTTATCGATATCGAGTAAGTTTATATCTCAACCACGTTTGAAACGGAACCGCTTTAACCGCTTTTTTTCATCTGACGCTAATTCAGTGTCCCTAAAAGTCAAAAAGCTCATAAATGTCAATCTCCACTTATACCTGAAAACCTAGTTAGATTCCAATACTTGTCAAAAGGTATTGCCGTTAAAATGAAATATTAGGTGGTTCGGTGAATTTTCACTTTTGTGAATGTTATAGGTAGCTGCTTATTTTATCTATAATATTGAAGATAACATTTAATTTTACTTCTCAAACAAACAATCTTATTTAAAAACTCGTCGCAAAAAAAGATATATAATTTAATAATTTTATAGGAGAAAAGTTTCCCTATGTCCTGCAGTAGCCTAGTATATGCTGATGATGAAGATGTCGAAAATGATGTGATATCCTAAGAATTTCTCTGGTAATTCACAGCTTTAAGAATAATCTAAATGCGAACGGAGACAATGGCAAAAGCTCTAGTTGACTGTACCAATCTGAGAAGTATAGCGCGATTAATACCTGACATAAAAAACATACCTTAAATTTAGGATGACCTTTATCACGATTTAGGCAATAACCAGTTGTATTAATTTATTAACATCGCTGTGTACCGATGGTTGGTTATTTCTGATACGTCACAATGGTAATGACATGGGACAGTTGAGAGGGTTGGGAGAGTTGTACTTGTAGTGCGTTCATTATAACAATGGTATGTCTTGTTTTCTTACTTCCTTCCACTAGCGATTGCATATAATATCTAATTACAATTATAAAACACTCTAATAATGTCAACGACCACTCACCATTGAATGCCACTCATAGCTAGCGAGGCTTCTTGAAAAATGGAAACAATAGCAGATTACGTCCAGGTAATCGGCTCCATTCGTGTTTATTGGCCGTGTGTAATTGCATCGCTGGCTGAACGCTGCCACAGCATGACTATTACAGAGGTTACAGGATGCTTAGCCAAGTTGCCAATGGCTAACACCGCGGCCACGACATCGGTCTAAGGCGACCGGCTTAGCGGAAAACGTATGGTGCTCCCTCTCGTACCCATATCGGCATCCCGCTCCAACATGGATTCGCTCGCCGCCGGTCGCCTTAGACCAATGTCGTGGCCGGGCCGTAAGGCGACCGGCTTAGCGGAAAACGTATGGTGCTATCTCGTACCCATATCGGCATCCCGCTCCAACTCATGGATTCGCTCGCCGCTGGTCGCCTTAGACCAATGTCGTGGCCGGGCCGTAACGCTCTGTAGCTTATCGTAGTTTTCCCTCTCTGTCACTCTTTCATATTAGTGGAACAAATACAGCTGCCTTTCGTTTACGATTGACGATTAAGCGTTAGCGATTGGCAACTTGGCTAAGCACCCTGTTATAGCCGAGCCACACCGAATGCGTGTGAAGCACGTGCACGATTGTGTGGCGTGCGCGTTGTAGCGAATGCAATATCATCTAAAGATGGCAAACCGTTTGCTCGTCATGTGCACGTGCAAGCGCATCCGGTGTGGCGAGTATCCAGCTACCTGAATCTACCTCTCTTTCTAGCCAATTCGTGAGTGCGTTAGAGAGGCAAACAGTGAAATTGTAAAATGTAACTTTATAAAATGCGACCCTGGTATTTCGATTTCTAATCCATCTAATGTGAATCACCTATACGATAGAAATGTACCCTCATTTCTTATCTTTTTCAGTAGGTAGCGGCACCGCTTTTCCTACTAAAACGTTAGCAAGCTTCGTTTCAAGGATGACAGCGAGTCAAGTGGGCACTAACCCGGCACTGTCTATTATTTTTTCAACCGGTTTAAAAAAAAAATTTCAAACAATTAAAAAAAAAAAGAGAACGTTCCAAAGTTAACTGTCTGTTTTTTTTCTGACCGAACTTCCGACTAGAACCGATTTCATAATTATTATTTATTTTAAAGCTGATGCTTACAGATTGATCCCATTTTAATTTCGCCCATTGGCATCTATGAGAAAACCATATAAATCTTAAATTTACAGTAATCATGTGCACGGCAAATAGACAAATAAGTCAATATCACCCCAACCGATTTCGATAATTATATTATTTTTTAACCGACTTCAAAACAAACCGAGATGGTTCCGTTGGCACCAAGTCAGGGTCTAATGAAGGGATCTTGGAGATTTCGGTTGAAGTCGGTTTATTTTTAATTTGGTGATTATTTATAGCGCGATCTCTAAACCGGGGGAATTGGAAGACAAATTATTATATAGCAGTGGGGCACTAACGGCTTCGTAATATAATAATTTAAAAATGGGAATGTGGCCAGCTTTATGGGCACCCTTCCGATTTGAAGGACCTACGGTAGGTATTTAAAATTTTTAGTTTTTATGTATATAATAACAGTTTTTAAGTTTTGTTTTCTTTAGTATTGTAATTTTTAATTATAACTTGATTACTTACACTTTAGAATGTACCCGTGTACCCTCGTTTCTTATCTGTGGAAAGGACATACAGCGTGCAATAAAAACGGCACGTGGCTAGACAGCCGCCGTAAAGTCAGGACTAGTGGCTATTGCTAATATTGCCTGCCCTATAATTAGCTCTCGGTACTTGATAGACAAGACTTAATTAGCTTAGCTCTCTTTTCATATTTTTCTACCTCATCTTAGGAACCCCGTTTTTATTTCATCATTTTTTAAACCCTAGTAAAACAAATCAAATAGGCCATAGCAAATTTTCTATAATTGACGATTGAGTGCGTCTATCATAGGGTGATGTGGCAGTCTGTTTCAGAACGCAGTAGGTACGTTGGTGAGTCTCGTAGTCGAATAGTCGTAGTCGAGTCTCGCAGTAGGTACGTCGGAAAGTGACAGCTTCTGGCAGTGAGAGACGTCCATTTTACAGTGGTCGGAATTCTGGTAGCGTTTTTGAGCTGTCATAGGGAGTTCTCATATATCGACTACCGATATTCATAATTATATCAATAAATGTATTTTTATTCATAAAACCAATGTAAAGGAGAAATAGAATAAACAACACTTAGGTACAAATTATTAATTAGGTCAACAAATTTTTATAAATAAAAAATAGGCTCGAGCTCCGTGCCTGATGGTAGGGTGCCCAGAAGGCTGGCGAAATTACCTCGCTGAACAGCAATTGCTAGCGAGGTAATACCCAGCTTCCTGGTCACTGGGGGCGTCTACGAGCCGCTTCTTAAATCGGATCCAAGATGGCCGCCGTAGGGCCCGTCAAAGTTTATATGGGAAAATTAAAACGGGGGGGAGATAGGTAAGGGGTGCTCGACCAAATATCATAGAGGACCCCGAGAGCTTTCAGACAGGCAAAAAATTTTTGCAAGAAAACATTTTTATTTTTCATAATTTTTTCTTCATTCAATCGAGCTAGAAATTGCTGTGCGTGACTTTTGGGCTCCCCAGGTTCATAATTTTTTTTTTAGATTTTTTGCACAAAAATAATTATATGGGTTTTTCGAAATAATGGTCCGATCGCGCTGAAATTTGGCATGCGGGCACTATTTGGACCCAGGAGTGAAAATCTGAAAAAAAACCAAGATGGCGGCGCCCCGGAACAAAAAGCCAAAATCCCGAGTAAGTTAAGCGAGCCCGAAGGGCCAGCTTCAAGCCGGGAAGCCGAAGGCCGACCTCGCGTAGGGCCGAAGGCCCAGAGCTTCACTCCAGGGGCCCGAGGGGGTCCCTGACTCAAGTAATATTGGGCGAGGCCGAAGGCCTCGCTGCAGGAGGGCCGAAACAATGCCAGAAGCAATATAAATCTATGTTAAGTTCAGGGTGGAAGACCGAAGGCCGACCTCGCGGAGGGCCGAAGGGCCGGAGCTTCACCCCGAGGGCCCAAGCGCGTCACCTCCAAGTAATAGCTCATGGGCTCTACTCCAGGTCCCAGGGGCCAAGTGTTTCTATCCCAAAACAGCACAAATATGCTGCTGGAATCTATAGCATAGACAAATAATTCAAAAAATGTTGGTCAGAGTAGGTATGCGATACCTAGATGCGAATTGCAAATTATTGATTTACGACGTGGAAATTCTACTCGTGTCAAAATATTTCTTGTCTTAAATTGTTACCGGAAGTAGGTAGTCAACGGCCGGCTCTACTTCAAGATAATTTCAGTATTGTCAAGTACACTTACTATGAGTTTTTTGCTGCCATATACCACCGATTTAGAATACAATCGGTAACCTTACCAACGCTACAAAAAAAATTCTGCTGAAGCTAAATAAGTTTTTTTTTCTACCTTTGACATTTAAATATCTAATCGTTTACCGTATTTTTGTTCGTCCAAAAAATCACTATCATGATTTTGTATAGACAACTACCGATTAAGTCTGAAACGATACTTCTCCACTACAATCGAAATACGTGTGAGTTAACGCTAGCAGTTGGGTGAATCAACTTTTTTTTCTGTCTGTTATTGCCATGGTTACGGTCGCCCAAGTCACGCTGGTATTATGGAAATTTATGACACTTAAATTATGCAAACATGCATGTAATGCATGTTTGTAAATGGCTCATTAAGGAACGGACTTAACAACACCAGAAAAATGCATGTTTGCGTAGTTTAAGTCGCATAATTTTGCATAAAACCAGCGTGTCTCAGGCGACCGTAACTATGGCAATAACATACAGAAAAAAGTTGATTCACCCAGTTACATCCGTGTCAAATTCATGGTAAGGGCAAGTTGCACTGTCACTGACGTTTGATATCATATCTAATCTGTACGGAGACGCAAATTGTTACCTTTGAGAATGTTCCTTTGAGAGATATTGCCAGAAACTGTTCGACGGTAAAATCTCATTTTACAGCCAGAATTCCTAGGTACGGGTTGATTGCAAAAAAAAAACATAATTAATGGCTTTTATTAAAAACAAAATTTAACGCCTAAATTTTTGTGTTACAAAGTAAAATTTTGAGTAAAGATTTTTGGCACTGAAATGAGGCGATAATATTTTATTTCGTATTAGTAAATCGTAAAGCTCTAGAAAGACATCCTGGGACTCGTACACAACCATCTTTAGGTAGGAAGGTAGGAACGCACTAGCAAAACGCACTGATAAAAAGTTTTATCATATTGTTAAAATATCACCAATGTTCTTCGACATATAACTCATAAAAAGTGACTACAGAACCTAGGGTAATATCTTACTAAAACAGTTGTCAAGCCAAATCAATTTGATTTTTAATCATAATTATATTTAATAAGGCCTATCAAATCATATGGTTCGGTGTAGCTACTGCGATGATGAGCGAAGTAGTAGAATATATTGATTTAAACTTTCACGATTATCACTCATATTTTATTTTATAATTAAACGTAAGTTTACGCGATTAAGACCCGTTTGTCTTTAAAATATGAAGTAGTAGAATGTGTCGAAATCGAAACCTACTACCTAATTATGAATCAGAGTTTTCTTCATGTAAATAAATGAGGGCGAGTAAACGCTACTAATGATATCGTTAATATTTTAATTACATAAAGAAGCAATGTAAGCGATATAAGGAAGTACGCAGATACACGTATCATTTTATTTGTTTTTTTTCGACACATAACTTTGTTTTGCAAAACTTTTAACGTCAAATGTCAGAAGTGGTATTAAAGAAATGCGTAAGTATCTTACTAAGTTTTAATTTAATTTTCGATGCTGCTACTAGAAAACTCACATTTAGCGATTTGTCTTGCGAAACAAAGAGTACTTAAAAGTTTAAAACAATAACAAGCTGTAGAAAAATATACTTTTCATACATTTCCTTATTACACGAGCCCAAGAGACGTAATAAACGATTTTATTAAAGACGCTTACAGCAAAATACAATTTACGCTGTCCTTTATACGTAACTCTAACAGTACATTTTGATTGTTCACATCATCAGCCTATCTCAGTCCACTACTGGACGTAGGCCTCTCCTATTAACTATCCTTACGCATTAGGAGGTAAATGCCCATAATCGCAGTAATGTGTCCACTATGATATCGCTGGTGCCCATCATCAATCTTCTATCAAAGAATGGTCAATGTCACTTCAACCCCTTAGTCGTTTCTTACGACACCCGCGGAAAGAGTTGGGGTGGTGATAAATGTATTCTTAATGCTGTTACCACACGGTCATTGTTTGTTCAAGAAATATATAAATAAATATATTCATTTGAAAGTAATCCATATACTTACTAGTATTCTTTTATGACTTTCAAATGAATATTATTTATACCTATAGGTATTACAAATTACACTTATTCATTATGAAGAGGTTTCCCGTCATTTCCCTATTTCGTTTTTATTTCCTGCGATGATGCGATTTTTAGCGAGATATTATTTACCTAGCTATAATGTACGAAACTGGAAAAATTAATAGGCTTACTTTCTTTACAGTCTAGTAAAGCTTGACTTTGCTTTTAATAATTCAAAAGTAATTATTTTTAAATGTAAAAAGCAAAGTAGGTATAAATGTTGTTCTACGATTTTCTGGTAGGTAGTTGCCGAAAGTTTACAAGCTTATCTGTCTTTCACGGATTAAGTTTAGATTAATTAATCTGTACATCCCAATTTGTCTCGTCAGCTTACGATGTTTTTATTCTATTTACAAAAGTTTGAACAAATACTGTAACTGAATGATGCATCGCTGTTTTGTTTATTAAATTTTAAAGTTAAAATTCATTTTGATTCTTTAACTGTCAAAATTGTGCAATCAATCAAATGTTGCAATATTGTTTTAACATTTTGTTTAAAAGCAAAGCGGGAATTCTGACGCTTGTGTGACTTCTAATCAGTAGCCGTGCCATGGTTTGTGTTTTACTCGAAAGTAAATGCAATGTTTTGGAACAGGCGTGATGGACTACTTGGACGTAGTTATGCAAAAGGGAACCAACCCACAAGAATTTTTCATTCTAATCAACACCATAAATCAAAATAAACAAAATATTTTCTTCGGTTACCGCGAGGATTACACATGAAATAGAACTATGAAAACGGATAAACTCGCGTATATTAACTAAGCCGTTAGCCGTGTGGTGACGGCAATAAGAATACATTTGTCACCACCCCAAGACCTCCTGCGGGTGTCGTAAGAGTCGACTAAGGGACTGAAGTGTTACTGACCATTATTCGATAAAAGATTGATGATGGGCAGCAGCGTCATCATAGTGGACACATTACTGCGATCGCCAATCCGCTTGCCCAGCGTGGCGATTATGGGTATTTACCTCCTAATGCGTTTATACGCATAGTTAATAGGAGCGGCCTACGTCCAGCAGTGGACTATCATAGGCTGATGATGATGATGATGATATTAACAAATTTTAACTTCATTCCGACGTTTCGAACACTTTACAGGGTTCGTGGTCTGCGGATGACTGTAATTCATCCGCAGTTTTGCATAACTACGTCGACTTAATTACTTATAATATATATATATGTATCGAGTAAACACTAACGCAAACCTTACTAGCCAACTCATGGCACTGTTAGGCCTAGCCAAGATGCCATTCTGCAATCGTATACGATAAGCGATAAGTAATAAATGTATGTGAATTGTGAATGAGATTCACGTGACCATTTCCATACATTATTATGGTCACGCGACTTATCGCTTATCGTATACGATTGCAGGGTGACTAGGCCTGCAGACGATAGCGCGATATAATGCATTAGGTATCGAGTAAAACCTATGTGATCCTTTCGTATCATAAATGTATAACTAACCATAATTTTAAGATTTAGTTATGGACGCAAGCCTAACAATAAAAATATTTAATTTGAATTTGAATTAATAAAGTAATAGTGATTTAGTTCTCAGCAAGAATAATTTACATAGGTATATAATAATATGGTGTCTTATAATATACACGGTGCTCGCGAGCATTCCGAAAGATTTTAATGCTGAATTCCTGACCATATTTAGAATCTTTAATTAATGTTATACAAAATTTCCTGGATTCGGCTTGGTTTCAGAGATAATCAACCTTTTTTCGAAACAAGTTTTTCGATGTAACTCGTCATAAAACTTCTTTTTGATTACAATGCTACCACAATGTGTTTTAATATTACCACACCTTTTGCTTGACAATCAAATAATCAGAATAGACTTGACGAAATAACATGTCCAAAAAAAAAAAATTAAAATAGATAATTTTAACAAATTATTGTTCTGATAAAAAGTACTGGAAATGTTGAAAAGTATTCAAAAAGCCTAAAAAAAAAGAAAAAAATTGGTGATATTTGACATTAGGTCTCATTATATTTTTTGTTTATTTTGATGTCTAGAATGCATAGTTAAAATCTTTCGCAATGCTTGCGAGCACCGTGTATAGGCACTATTGCATTAGGTTAAGCCTGTAATATTGCTGTTCAAATAAAATAAAATAAATATTTCAAGGACCTACGGCTGACGTCATTCATGTCTTAATTTCCATAAAAATTATAAATGTCGTTTAACATAAAAGCTAACCTTATAATTGAATTGATAATTAATTAACGAGGAAACTCATTCCCACGCCAATCGAGGGTAAATAGATTATAATTTTAGTCGAAGTTTGTAATTAGGTAACAGAAATACCATCATTGCCAGAACAGAGGGGGTGGTGACTAGTACAGTAAGCTTAGCACATACAGTATACACCGTGTTTTTATTGATTTCCGTTAAATTAAAGGGAAGCTTATTTAGGTCAAAAATAATCAATTTGTCTAAGAAACTAGTATCTTAACTCTTACTGTTAATGGGTAAGGCCGCGGATTTTGACGAATTCGGAGCTTAAAATTTGTCTTGCTCATAAAAAAAAACTGATAACATCTAGAGAACTCTGATCAATTTTAAAATATTCCCCTATGCTCAGTTACATGTAATCAAATGAAATAGCTAATTTAGCTCTTTATTTAAAATTAATAAATAAATATTTCTGCCAAAAACGTAACGAAAGTCGAGTAATTTTTTCGACTACGAGTACTTAAAAACTTTTTTTATATATTATTGTTAGACTTGTCAGTATTAAATGTTTGTTTTTAAACCAAATTATAATGATAAACGATTGCTTCGTTCATTAAGGACTTATGATATGTGAACAATTTTACTGTTTTCTTTCCCTTTACTTTTTGGGTCACCAATTCCAAACTTACGTTACGATACTTTCGTAACGCTTTTTTAAGGTCATATTTAAGCCAATGTTGGTAGAAATTTGTTTATCGACACTAGCAACTCTTATTCTAGTAGGGCGACACCCATAAGCACACTCACTCTCATTAATTCGTTAACAAATGGTTGTCACAGTGCACGCGGCGAAAGTTTTAGCAAAAAACGTCTAAAGTGGTAGTGTGATTTTCACGGTAAGTAGTGATTATTATGAAACGGCTGTTTTTTCATACGAAAGGGTTTAGTTTTAAACGTCAGTAGCATGTACTATTATGTTCAGATTGCAATTATTTACCAAGATAATCAACCTTTTTTCAAATATACGTTACACTTGTGTTACGAATACGTTACATTTTTACAAAACGTAACGTATTTTTTATGTTACGTAACGAAAATATGTGGTAAAGGGAAGTGGACACAGAAATTTACTAATTTAAATGAGTTTTATTAGATTTTAAATGACAGCATACTGTAACAAGTGTTTGCGAAACAAATCAAATTATTTTGTTATTTAGGTATTTTGATTTGCGTTATTAGAAGTAATCAGCTTTTTCCAGTTGGTAATTTTACCCCCCTAGGGCTAATGAAATACAGTATAATTATTAACGCGTTTATTAGTGTTAATTAATAACAGTTCATTTTCCATTTAAGCATTTATGGTGATTTATTTTGGTTTATTTAGTTCCAAAGATTATGGCATCAAAACATTGGTAAATACTGTTAATTTAAGTAATTACTAAGTATGAGAAATTACATTATATGGGTTGATTATTATATTTGATTAAAACAAGTATTTAGCGATAAAAATATGTTTTTTTTTGCGACCTTTATTTAATCAGAGTTCATACCAGTATGAGCTGAGCTTTATAGTAACTTTCGTTGCGTTTTATGGTAACGTAACGTATTTTTTTTATGTTATGTCTGTGTCACATTCGTCAAAATCCGCGGCCTTACCTTAATGAGTTATTAAAAAAATAAGTTTAATGTTTGATTTGAACAAGTGTATTGACATGTGCCGTCAGTCACCTGAGATCTTATTCGTAAGGTTCTCTCACACTTACCATTTCATTTATTAGGTACGTATGTATGAAATCGAAAAAAATACAAAGCAATATACCAGGTAGCTCCAATTAACGTAGCAAGCAGCCTGTTCAGTTTAACGAATTAAAAAAAAATACGGTGTATAGTCGCGATATTCTATAGTATTCCCGTCTTTGACTACCTTTTTCTTCTCTGTGTCCTCTAACGGATATCGGTGATCATCACGCGAAATTCCTTCCATTGTTTCGCCCCTCTACTTAGGGGTGGCAGCGTCTGCCATACCGGTCTGGATCATCCTTACTTCTATTTTCCATCAATTTTCCCCTCAATTATGTTTTACTACTACGCTCACAGATGTCATATATACCATAGATCAAGCAAACGTATCTAGGTACTTAGCGTGTCAAATGAACTCAGTAAAATCTACTAAGGGCTCATGCATAAATCATGTGAGGTTTTTTCGGCTACTTTTTGACCCCCCCCCTCCCCCATGGTGATGTTTGGTGAGTTTCTTGGCTACCTCCCCCCCCCCCCCTAGCAGTCTCACGTGTATTTTTCTCATTCAACTTTTCACGTTCGCTAGCCGAAATTCACAATATTTCTGAGTTTGTTCATCGTAGAAAAATACACGTGAGGTCTCCTTGTACCCCCCCTCCCCTATCGTGATCTTTCGTGATGTTTTCTTGGACCCCCTCCCCCCCCCATAGGACCTCACGTGATTTATGCACAAGCCCTAAGTTGTCCGTCTTTAATCGCAGCTTGCAGCTTTCGGGCGTCAAATTTTGTAAGTTGAAGTGAACAAAAACATTAATAATGCCTCCTTAAGTAATATTAATTGCAACAACACAAAAAAATATGAATACTCAAGGGCCTGAGACGTATTTAAAATCATAGGCAAGTAACAACTTCAGTACAAAATCTGACACGCTCGGCCGCCATATAAATGAATGA
This sequence comes from Thaumatotibia leucotreta, assembly GCA_025490895.1. Taxonomy (NCBI): domain Eukaryota; kingdom Metazoa; phylum Arthropoda; class Insecta; order Lepidoptera; family Tortricidae; genus Thaumatotibia; species Thaumatotibia leucotreta. Next base: position 37,367 of record JALPQI010008047.1, on the reverse strand, counting down.
ACTTGTTTCTTCTATCCAAATCTAATTCTGTGACTACGCTGCTGCCCATCATCCATATTTTATCAAGAATGGTCAGACATTCGTCGGCTCTTACGATACCCACGGGAAGAGTTGTGATAGTGACAAATTTTTCTTTAATTTTATAACACTAATCTTTGGTAGGTATTTGGATTACTTTTTGGACTACAAATCAAATGCCTATTGCTCGAATTTTAAAACTTTACCTTGGATTCTTAACTGGCTGTGGCTACCGAAAATAATCTCAGAAATACCTAGGTATTTACTAGGTTTCTCAACTTGAACAAAAAGTTAGTACTTATTCTTTGCTTCAGTATACCGATTTACTACAGAAACTTTGCGTAATTGGCTGAAGAAATTTTGAAATATAATTAGTCAATAAACTTGCATTATGTAATGCCTACATAGGTAGGAGACTTCAACAAATTGAAACACTCACTAGGTCCCCCTGGAACCACTTCAAAGTGGCATCTGACATGTACCTACATAGTAAGGGATCTCAGACAAGAGACAATTTGATTTATAACATTGATTGTTCTATATCTTAATCTATATCTATCAAAAGTTCATTTATAGAAATAGGCAACTATAGGACCTACACCTAACCGATCTGAACTGGTCTACTACCGCGAAAATCGAAATCGTAAATTTCGAGGATTTTTCTCTGTCACTCAAGCGAAGGCGTCATTAGAGTGAGAGAGACAAAATCCTCGAAATTTACGATTTTCGTTTCTCGCAGTAGGGCCGCTGACTCTAAAAGCATGTCAACTTGACATGACAAGTAATTAATTTCATACTATTTTAATTATCGGCCAATCAACTTTTACGCTGACACTATATTGTCCGATACGATAACGCTGTACAAATTTATCAAGTTAATTCGAGAAATTGTTCATTGATTGTAAAATTTGTACATGCACTATGCAAGTTCACATTGACGCATTTGGATTCCAACGATGTTGCGTTTAAAATATGTCTAGGTGTACTAGGTATACTTAGTATTCATTAACATACATCCGTAATTGTTACAAAAGTATCGCAGGAGAATGTCGGTTGATTTGTCGAGAGGTATATAGTGTATTTGTCTTCCAATTGGTTGATTTAAAACATAAAAAGCTATGCAAAGAATGGTCTGCAAGAAAATACCGGCCCATCCGACATTTCACTTAGCCTCGGTCTGAAGCCATACTTTCCAATGAAATCGAAATGCTGGAGAGCTATCAACCACGGCCCGAACTAGTATGAATCTTTTAACTAGATTCCGGTTGGTATCAAATAATTTTAGTTTTTTTTATTTTAAAATTTAAACTGTTTACGTCATGGTAAGTTACATAATATTTCACAGTCTTAACCTATAATCTTAATTATTTAAAGATTTTTTAAGTTAAGGAGTCTTAATTAATTTTACTAAAATACAGATTTGAATTCGACATGCACATTGCGTTATACAAGGTAGGTACTATGATACTAATTAAACATTTCATTTTCTCTTACATGTAGCAGGTACTTTTTAATCATCTGCAAAACATCTGATGATCTTGAAGCCTGTTCTCTTTCGAGATCTCAACATTCTTAAAAAAACTCTCCATTTTATCTGAAACCGGTGTGCGGATATCTTTGTTTAGGCTTTTCCGCTTTTGGCATACCTATAGGTACGTCTACCTTTGTGAAGTGGGATGTTTTTCCCACCTCGGGAAATATACGTCTTGGCATTAGTCATTCATTGATATTCAAAACTGACCGTTTTATCTTTAAGCAGGATACAGTACAGATATGTAATGATTTGCGTTTTCCGCTACAAGTGTTCAGGTATTTTCTACGTCGTCGTCATCATACTCATCATCATTAGCCTATGCCACAGTGCATTGCTGGACATACGCCTCCTATTACCCATAATATAAATAAATTCCCATAATCGCCACGCTCGGTAAGAGGGTTGACGAGTACCTAGTGTTGTTTGTTTACAAATGATATATATCTCTGCTACCCATCATCAATAAATTAATGGTCAGTTGACACTTTACTCTTTGCCACCACGAAAGATTTAGGGTGTCGCAAAGTATACAGGGTGATATCTGGATCGTGAACAAAGGTGCAGACAGTTTTTACCACAAATTTCGAAGACTGAATAATAAGATTTGCCAGCGAAGTGCCCTGCGCAGAATTTATATCAAAATATACAGGCTGTAAGGCTCTAATACGGGCTAAGCTCTTAACAGGGGTTAGTTTAGGACATAATACGTACATTTAGGTAACTTTCACTTTAAATCAGAGAAACAAAATTATCCGTGCAATTCGGCGCACAATGTAAAGTAACACAAGTTACAGACGTAGTGCAAAATCCCTTTCCTTCGGCTTTTCACGGAAACGTCCGAATTCATATTGCTGTCACAATGAACTTCAGTAGCTAACTAACAGAGAAAGATAAATTCGGATGTTTCCTTGAAAATACGAAGAAAAACATTTTGCACTACATCTGTTGCATGCTCTATTTCATCAGCCTATGATAGTCCACTGCTGGACGTAGGCCTCTCCTATTAACCATGCGTATAGACGCATTAAGAGGTAAATGCCCATAATCGCCACGCTGGGCAAGCGGATTGGCGATGTTGCATGCTCATTGACAGCTAATTTCAAAAGCAGATGACGTAACTGCTATATCAATATTAACAGATGTTCATACCAATACCAACATTGCTGCTCCGGAGATCTTTAAAAAGATCTGTGGTGTCATGTCAGAGGTAATCATAATTAAGTGTAATTTTAAGAAAACTTCGTAATCCATTATTACACTAATGAATCCCATGCCTGGCTTAATTTGGCCTGGATTTACACACGGTATTAACTGATTCGTCGAACTTGAACATCATTATAAATAAGTACCTATCCCGAACATTTCAAAGAAGGAAAACCGCTAGCATCTATTTATATGCATTATGGAATATGGATTTCGTTTACACCAAGCAAGCATTTGTAATCCAAGATATTTCAATAAGATTTTAGGTTCTTACGTCAATGTCCAGTTCTTCTTTAGCAAGTTTGAATAAATCTGAAAATGTATAAAAAATTGCATAGGTACTTGCAATAATTGTACACTTTAAAATTGACTTTGATCGAACCATGAATTTTACGCTTAAGAAAGCACTTAAGGATTCATAAGAATCATAATAGAAAAATATGTACATGTATTTTATATATAATTTAAATGTGGATTTTAATAACATTAAAAATTACAAATTATAAATATTAGATGTCATATACCAAAGAAAAACGACCAAGATCACCTATGTATATTGTCTATGTATGTGTGTAATGAAAAGTACAAATCAAAATATTTAGTTAATAAATAATTTGATTTGTGTTTTCACAATATGTTCAATTAAAAATTACATTATAAATTAACTTACAATATTGAAGTAAAAAACTAGATCTTAAAAGTAAACTTAACTTAAAAAAACAAAATTATATAGGTAATAGAAAATACTAATTTTAAGTACCTAAATATTTTATATCACTCCTGTTCTATGATTAAATATCAATCATAGAACAGGAGTAATATAAAGTGACACCTTAAAAAAATACCGATTTAAGATTCCTATTATTACTTCTTTTTCCTGATTGACTGTGGTCAAATGCAGTGCCGTGGAATCTCATAGCTATAAATTATTTGTTTCATATTAAGAAGTACCTACCTATTTATTAAATTGGTAGGAAGATGGAATAGAATCTGTTAAGCAAGAAGCTCGCTAAAATTGACACGACTTTATAATAGATTGGTGCAGAGAATTATTTTCGTAACAATATGACGACTTTGGTCTAAAAATAGTAACTCATCCTCCGCTATCCCTACTCACCTCATTTTACAGAAGATACAGTATTTACGGACTTAAATCATTGTTGTGTATTCAAAAGATTTCTCGACATGAAAAGGTGGCATTTTAACCCATTATAACCTGAATTATTTCGCGTCTCAGAATAGGAAAATATTGTAGAATATTGGTTTTGAAGTCAATTTCTTAGGCGATATGAAGCTTTATAATTTTTTTTATTTCTGGAAACAAAAGTCACAAATGTAGGTCACAATGGGCTGTGACAAATAGCTACATATACAGTGTGACTAAAAACTTGTGCATTCCCGCTGCAAGTGAGGTTTGGGAAACAGTGGATATAAGACTCTTTTTTTGTAAGTTCAATTTTCAGAAGTAGTATTTCTAAGTAGCACCTAAGTAGGTAGATGAGTATTACAAAAAAAAAACAACTGTTCTGAAACTTTTAAGAACCTCCTATTGGACCTTCTCCTGAGTGAGTCCCAAAACCTTACAGGATACGAAAATGCACTTATTTTTTGTCCGCCTTGTATAAGAGCATTTCTTAAATATTTTACGTTTGGATCACGTCTTTGTATCGTTTCTACGTATTGATAAAAATTGGTAGGCTGGTTGAGTCAATGATGCCGAGCAAGATCAAGTACATTTCCTACCACAGATGTCATATATACCATAGATCCAGCGAACGTATCTACTTAGCGTGTCAAATGAACTCAGTGAAATCCACTGAGTTGTCCGTTTTTAATCGCAGCTTGCAGCTTTCGGGCGTCAAATTTTGTAAGTGTGTAAGTAATATTAATTGCAACAACACAAAAAAATATGAATACTCAAGGGCCTGAGACATATTTAAAATCATAGGCAAGTAACAACTTCAGTACAAAATCTGACACGCTCGGCCGCCATACAAATGAATGAACTTGTTTCTTCTATCCAAATCTAATTCTGTGTTTCCTACGTTGGAAAATCAGCCTACCATTTTTGATCAATATCGAAGACGTGTTCCAAATGTATTTTTTTTTTTTGAGAAATGTTATTACCGGAGTTGTCGTTGTTTCTTTGAAGGTTGTAACATTTGAGCTACCGAAGACAGTCTCGCGGGCGCATTGAGTTGCATCTTTGATGGATTGTGACAGCGCAATGTTTATGACATGGCTGTGATAACGAGAAAATTTCCAAGCATTTTTCAAGTGGAAAATTCACACTTCGATAAAAAATGGATTTCCAAATTTTCAATCCGCATGTTTTGTCAATCAAGTTACTTACCTACAATATATGTAACTGAACGAAAGGCAAACACGTTCGTTAATAGCCCGGTGGTGACCACGTTGAGTAAATTACAACAGCATACAGTTCTTGTTATTAATATTCGATTTATATGACATTTTTAAAAAGTTTTAGTCACCATCGTCCTACGTGATAGTATTTCTCTCCTCAGCGTTCAAATGTTTGGCAGTCCTCAACTGCACAGCTAAACTCTGGAATGATTTGGCGCCTGTGCTGAAAGAAAAGAGCGCATATATCTTAAAGGTCGGCATCGCACTTGTAATAGAGTTGCTCGCTTAACATCAAGCGATACGTATGTTTGCTTGCCTCCATTCTATAAAAAATGGAGGCAGCCAAGGCTATATTCGAGTAGTTAGTAACATACTTTATAAAAACATTATAATTTTCGTTATAGTATTACAGTTCTCAAAAGTCAACAGATTTTTGTGAGCGAGTAAATCGTAAAAAGATCAGAGGCAATTTTAGCCGCAGCGAGCACTAAAATCGTTTTTGGTTTGGTTTGCTTTGCACGGTGCCAATACCGTCTATTACAGCTGCAAAATTGCATTCCTGGCTTATGGACGAATTCATTAGGTGCGTATACTCCATTTCAAATACCATGGCCCGATCAGCCCGATGCCACTGCAAGGTTTTATGTGGCATGGGGCCATGGTATTTGAAATGCAGTATACTTTCGAGGGGATTAAATTCCCCACGCTACCTTCAAAATACGCCATACTCATACATACAGGGTGTGGCCTGTAACAGGAGCAATAAAATCAAATGGAAGACTCCTCTGACTGCCTCTAGTTATTTGCAAAAGGTCCCAGTGTTTTAAAGTTATCCATTAAGGAGAAACAGTATGTTAAAGTTACGACCTATGAGTGATGTATCTAGGTATCACAACATTGTACCTTATTAATGATTAAACATATTGGTAGTTCAGTGGACATAAAACTAAATGAGCTAAAAAGTTTTTTTGAACTCATGGTTTTTTAACTGGTTTAGCAAAAAACATTATTTTTTTTGTGTTACACCGATTTAACTTTTTTGGTATAAGTCGACTGCAGTAAAACTACATAAAAAAAAGGAAAAAAATGTTTTTTTTTTTGCAAAAAAATTTTTTTTTTAAGTTTTAACTATTAAATTATGACTATTTATTGGGTTATTAGTATACCGTTTCATTTTTTGCTCCTATTACAGGCCACACCCTGTATAATATAGCAAATCTAAGTTCCATGTCTGGGGAAATACTTAAAAAATATTTCACAAATTCTAGAAACTACGCACTGGATCATCAAACTAGGAATTTTCGTTTATCTCTGGCGATATCTATAGTACTTACCGATAATTTCCTCGTATCGTGAGACAAGTGATATTATTTAGACGGAATAAACTAAGATGTTGTGACGAAAGCAATTGATTCACTTTATCTTTTAGCCACTCGCTACATTGGTGCCTTAGTACAGTTGCACTATTTAAAAACCCCTTGTCGTATCTAACTAAAGATTATGTATTGTCGTATCTTGTGGTACGAAAACCACATTTTACGTTAGTATTATCAAACCGAAATCAGAAAGGGATTCGAAAATACAATTGACACAACAAATGACACAACATTTACCATGAAAAAGAATGATGAATATTGTCTGTAAGTCTCTGCACTTAAACATTGAATATAATTATGAATAAATCCTAGATTGACTTATACACTGTTGTACAGACTTATAAACATGTTGTCAGACTTAAACACAGTACTTTCCCTTTGTATACGGGGTACAATTTATGTAAAAACATTCATCCCTTATGGCCTGGCTACGACATTGGTTTAAGGCAACCGGCGGCGACCGAATCTATAAGTTGGAGCGAGATGCCTATATCGAAACTCCCACTTGCACATATGGTTTTCCGCTCTGGCGGTCGCCGTAGACCAATGTCGTGGTCAGGCCATTACTTATGGCTTTAAGGTGTAAGGAAAATTGTAATGCTAATAAATATTTCATAAAAGTAGATCTTCTGTAATTGGCTCAATCATTATTGACCGTAGGCGATATGTACGAGTAAAAGATGCCAAAGGAGAATCAGGTACAAAATGCTGGTTTGCCAACTAAAGATTATGTATTTATTAAATAAATTAAATAGGCGATATTATGTACGATGGCAGTTCAATTAATTACATGCTATTAGGCTGCGGCTCCATTGAGGCGGAGAGGAGCGGAGATGTGCAAAATTGACCAATTACATTCTTCGAATTCGAAATTTGAAACACTGTGATGCGGTCTCATTGGCCAATTTTGCACATCTCCGCTCCTCTCCGCCTCAATGGAGCGGCAGCCTTATGGTCGTCTGAGGCTATGGTCGCTAAAAAAGCTCCGCTGTCTTTCTGTTTTCTGTCCATCTGTCACCAGGCAGGCTATATCTCGTGAACCGTGATAGTTAGTCAGTTGAAATTTTCACAGATGCTGTAATTCTATTACCGCTATAATAGCAAACATTAAAAAGTAGAATAGAAAAGATATTTAAGGGGACTCCTGGACTATACGACAAACGTGATTTTTTAATGATAAATTGAGTGAGACTCGAATTTGGCCGGCCGGTTTTATTATTTTATATAAATTCCGTAGACTGTACAGATAGCTACAATTAGATACCTTCAAATCCTATAACACCCACTAAAGCGCCATGTTAGTAACGAGATAACGTCCGTTATCAAATTCGTTACATTCGTTATTATGTAGGTATTTAGATACTTAAGTATCTTCTTTGAAATGCGAAGACAAGTGGAAAGGTTTATCAAGTGTCTATACGTAATACGTCATGTGAGTTGCCGCTGAGTCGTAGTTCCGCCGGCTAATAAAATAATATTTAACCCCCTTATTCATAAACGTGTGTTAACTTAACAAGCCGCTAATAATTGTTTGTCCCTTTCGGTCTTAACAATGTATCCATAAGAGCAAAAGGGACAAACAATTATTAGCGGCTTGTTAAGTTAACAAACGTTTATGAATAAGGGAGTAAATGACTAGGTATGTAAATGTACTTTATGGATATTGTAATGAATTGCATAGGTATGAAGAAACGTCGAATAATCCATATGATAGAATATGAATATGGATAGAATGTGGTCTGTATGTAAGGACGGTGATTCTTCAGATTTACTCAAAAAAATCATAAATACCTACGTGAAACTTAGAGTTATTAATTGCCAGTATAATTATTATTTAGTATGAAAAGAATACTTGTATTGCGAACCCTATTTTTACTACTTATTTACAAAGTTCGGAAAGTCCAGCCCTTACTTAACCTTTTAACGGGCAAGACTCCAAAAAAATCTGGCCAAGACCTCAAGCCTCAACGCCATCGCCATTATATACCTAGTACGCAAAATTCTGTACAAGAAAAAAATACAAAAAGATAATTACTATTATCTTAGGACTATTATCTTTGTAATTGCTCGATTTTAAAATTTTACTTTACTCTGGCTAATTCCTAACAATCAACCTAAGTGCGTAGATAGAATAGGTATCTACACCTCGTATGATACATTACCTCGCTTACTGGGTTACCGTATTTGATATTCGATCCATATTTTAATGACTATGACATTCTAATACAAGGTTCCTAATTATCGTGATGGCATTAGGCATTTCAGGTGGGCGTGATTCCTTCATTTTCATGAGTGTGGTTTTGGTTAATGTTAGACAGCAGGGACTATATTATTATTATTGTTGATACAGATATCATAAGGAATTAAGGAATGTAGTAAGATAATGTTTTTATTTAAGTAAAATATACAAAGAAAAATAGAATAATATAAACTAACACTAAGGAAATAAAACTATATCTACAAATACTACACGTTACGTAGTAACAAATATTTACAAATAAAAAATTGGCTCGAGCTTCGTGCCTGATGGTAGGGTGCCCAGAAGGCTGGCGGAATTACCTCACTGAATAGCAATTGCTATTCGCTGGGCGAGGTAATAGCCAGCTCTCTGGTCACCGGTGGCGTCTACGAGCCGCTTCTTGAGCCCTTTAAAAATCTCGTGGGCTCCAGATCCCCAGGGGCCAAGTGTTTCTACTCCAAACGGAACAAATATACAGCTGGAATCTATAGCTGCATATTTGCGCCGCTTGAGGAGTTCAGCTGCTTCCGCAGCCGCTCCGGCCGTTTTCAAAGTTCCTGGGAGATGGGACGGCGTCAGGGTATCCACACATGTGGCGTGTCATACTAAAGGCTGCCCCAGCTGCCAGGGAACAAGAGTCATGCCATGTAATGTAGTAAGTATGTGAGCAGAAACATTCCTGAAATATTAGTTACAATTATATCATCAATGTATAAGAAAATATATTTGTGACTTTTTCCATACAAAGCTATTCTTCGGCTTCCTCCCTGGATATTGACATCACAGCATTTTGTTAGAGTAAAATCTACTTTTCCACACCAATGTTGGTATGTTTGGCTTTTTTATGTAAAACCACGCAACAATAGTCCAATACTGCAACTTTAGTCTACGATTTCGATTCCTAATAAGCATCAGTCCCAATATTCTTTTTGGCTTTGTCCAATCCGTGTATAACCATATCCATGCGTCCAACGGTGCCGATATTTTTCATGACAGCCTTATGAGTAGGCTTAGGACTTTTCATTCATAGCATAACATAGCATAGTTCTAAAATCCTTGGAGCCGCTATGTGTAAAATTTTCGAAGTCAAAGTCAAAGTATATTGTAATATTAAATATAATTATTTATACCTACTGTCACATCATTACTGAGTTAATTTTAATCGAACGCAATTAATTTTAAAAATCGAACTTGATTTCACAAAAAGTGCATACGAAATTAGTAATATCAGAAACCATAAAAAAACTAGACAATTAGGTTCAAGACAAACTAGAAAAAGTCTTAGATCGGAAATAGCGATGAAAATGGCGAAAGTATCATGTTGTTTTTCTCGAAAGTTTCGTATAAATTACATGTAACATTCAAAAACTGCCGAATAAACATAGTAGCGGGTTTGATGAAATACCCTCTACATTAATAAAGGCGTGTAATATTGAGTTGACACCACCTATTACATTTCTTATTAATCAGTCATTCAATGAATGTTGTTTTCCCGAAAAACTTAAAATAGCAGCAATCAAACCTATCCTTAAAAAAGGCGGGAAACAAAACGACCTCTCCGACTATAGACCCATCGCTCTCTTACCCACCATATCTAAATTGTTCGAAAGATGCATGGCAGACAGAATCTACAAATTCCTAGAAAAATTCCAGCTATTAGATGAAAATCAATTTGGTTTCCGCCAGAAACGTTCGACTACCCTAGCGGTTTACACTTACATCCAAAATATTCTCGATTGTCTTAAAAATAAAAACTATGCTATCGGCCTCTTGCTAGACTTATCTAAAGCTTATGACAGAGTATCCCATCCAATTCTTTTATCCAAATTATATGAAATCGGTCTCCGCGGAAATGCCTACTATTGGTTAAAGTCGTACCTTAGTAACAGACAGCAATTTGTACAAATTGAACACCACCATATAGATTCTGGACAACTACGCAAAATACATTCACAATGGCAAACGGTCAATAGTTCGATCCCCCAAGGCAGCGTACTGGGATGTTTGTTATTCTTGATCTATATCAATGATCTCCCAAAAATAACCAACCATAATTGTGTTGCATTCGCCGATGATATCTCCCTTTTATTCAAATATGATAACAGCCCCGATTATAATTTGTCACAGATAAAGGAAACGTTCTTTAACATATCACAATGGCTGCAAGATCATAACCTTATTATAAACACAACAAAAACAAAAATTATACAATTTAGACCCTATCAAAAACGACCGACCGACTTGACACCATTACTACAGGACTTAAACATTAAAGAAGAAACTGAATGCAACCTATTAGGACTAACTATAGATACCCATATTGACTGGAAAAAACATATAACTAAAATAAAATCAAAATTATCATCGTTTCTTTACGCATTGAACATACTGAAATGTAACACAAACATCCAGTGTGCTTTGTCAGCATACTATGCATACGCACAGTCCTGGCTGAGCTACGGTCTGGTGCTGTGGGGACACAGCAGCGACGCCCAAGATATATTCACACTGCAAAAAAAATGTATCCGTATATTAACCAATATTTCCCAAACTGACAGTTGCAAAACTCATTTTCAGAACCTTCAAATATTAACTCTTACCTCTCTTTATATCCTACAAATAACCATATTCGTTAAAAATAACATCCACCTTTTTGAATTCAATAAAAGTGCGCGCCGTAATGACAAACTTATCTTACCAGAGCCGATTCTCGATATTTACAAAAAAGGCCCATATTACCGTGCAATCAAAATATATAATAAATTGCCCTCCGAAATAAAAACAATACAAAAAATACCTTTATTCACTGATAAACTTAAGTCCATCCTAATAAAAAAAGCCTATTATACCATAGAAGAATATATGCAGGATCATTTATAAATTAAATTTAGATCATAACATGTCAAATTGTCAAAAATTGCCATACCCTAGCAGGGTGCCATGTGGTTCTATTTGTTTAGTATTAACACCTATTGTATGTACCATGGTTTGCAATAAACGATTATTATTATTATTATTATAACAAAAAACAAAACTGACGTTTGTCGACTTATACGACTTAAGATACCCCCGGCTAAGATCGGATGACCGCAATAACTACTGAAATAGTAGTATTTTTTTGCTCACTGGCTGTATTATGCATGACGCCATTTCACCCCGCCCCTCTCGCTAGTATGCAGCAACCGCTCAGCCACATCAGTCGTGAGCTACGAACGTTTAAAAAATTTTTTTTTAATTGTTTTTTTTTTTGAGAATTTTTGAAGATTTCATCTTTAACAGGAAGCTATGCACCTTCTTCTCCTTACTTTAGAGTTGAAATGAGATACTAGTCCGATAATAAGCCAAAAAGGTTTTTCGGTTGGGTGTCTTGGAAAAAAAATAGTGCAAGTTTGACTTTACGTTTACTCCTAAGCTACTCGGCTGAGTGGCATCAAGTACATTTATATTGAAAGCTTGATTTTTTTTATCACGTACATCACACATCTGCAGGTAAAAGTTAGTGATAATAAATTTATGTTTTTTTTTGTAAGGTAACTAAATTTCGTATGCACTTTTTATGAAATCAAGTTAGATTATTAAAATTAATTACGTTCGATTTAAATTAACTCAGTAACGATGTGACAGTAGGTATAAATCATTATATTTTATATTACAATATACTTTGACTTTGACTTCGAAAACTTTACACATAGCGGCTCCAAGGATTTTAGAACCACGATATGCTATGAAAAGTCCTAAGCCTACTTATGAGCTACAAACGAAAGACATTCAAATATGTCGGCACTTGGACGCCGGGAATTAATTGGAGTCGCAACATTTATTAATTTATTGCATGTTTGCAATTTTAGTTATCTGTGTTGTGTTATCATTATTTTTTCTCCTTTTTTATGTTCTTTTTCTTCCTTTTATTTGTTTTTTTTTCTCGTTTTGTAAACTATGTATCAAATTATATGCATGTATTTTATAATAAGTACTTTATTGTGTTATAACGCTATAACATATGTAAATGTCATAACGATACAATTGTTAGCAGTGGTTACCTATAATTAGATAAACATCAACTAATCAACACGGATGTACATAGAAATAAGGAGAATCTAAGATGTATTATCTGTTGGTGGTCCTAAATAAATTAAATTAAAAAAATAAAAATATATTTTTTTTATTATTAATGAGGAATTTTTACCAATGAATAGGACGAATAATCGTACTGTTCATAGCATAGGTAGCCAGATTTGGTAACTGGCTACCAAATGGGAAATATGGTTTCCCGCCTCGTAGCCAGTTATGAAATGGGAATAACTATCTCATCTCGTAGCCGAATTTGGTACAAACCTGGTTAAAAATCGGTAATGATAAGTCCCGAATTAAACCTATTAGTTTTTTTTTCGTGGGGAAATGCGTTACGCATACCACCCGGGCGCAGGGAACGGACCCGGGTGGTCATGTGGGTCTCCTAGGGCTAATGAGGCCCTGGTCTACCCACTAAAACCCCACGGTCTGCCGCCAAGACGCTTTAAGGCGAGGTATTACCAAACAAATTATTAGTCTATATTTGGAGGAGAAAACAGAAAACTACAAATCCCTGTTTTCGCCCATTTTGAAGCTGCTGTTGTCCCTTTTTAGGTGCATCGGAGCCCTAAGTCATAGGTTACGCAAAGCAACTGCAATAGATTTTTCAAATACCTATTTTTGTAGAATCTTAACATTTTCCAGTTCCTCTTAAGAAGGGCCTGGCACGAAAGACGTATAGGAGTAGACGCTCGTCTTAATCTAAAAACTTACACTCCGTTTGAACTTTTTTTTCAGTTTTTACACATACTAACATACACACGTAGTATGTTTTTCTTTTTGTGGCAATAAAAATTTTGAAGTTTGAACTATGAAAATCCTTCATAACACACAAAGATAATACTGCCGTCCTGCTTTATCATAATGTCACCGTTGTGGCCCGAGCCTTCCGTCTATTTCTTGGATCCGTAGGGTTTTCTAAGTTTAAACGGAGTGTAAATAATTCAACGCAATGTCTGTCAAATATTTAATAAGGTACGAAAAAGCGTAAGATTAGGCGGCGGTTATTACGGGCCAATCTTAACACCATGTAATAGGCAATATGTAGTGTAATTCGTGTACAATAAAGTGTACTACTAGTATCTTATTACATGATATTCGTGTGTATGTCATGATTGATCCAAGGTCACCAAAGTGCGCCTGATGCTGGCATGATGTGATGGGCTACTACTGAAATTGGTTAGGCGGCTGTCTCCCTGATGCGATTTCCTATGCGATTAGACATTCTAGATGCTTTGGAATATCGTGCCTTTATTATTTTCTTGCCACGACTGTGACAAACAATATGCCGCCTGATAGTAAGCAGTCACCGTAGCATATGGACGCCTGAAACTCCAGATAAGTCGTATGCGCGTTCCACCATTTAAAACACTGGAAGATACGCTGCGTCGAAGGCAAAAATGACTGTACGTAACTACTTACGTAAGGTAAAAGTCATTCTTCTGGCACAGCGTCTGTTGGTAGCTTTTTGTCTTATCCATTAAATAAAATAAGTAAAAAAAGTTTTAAGTTAAACGGTTTTTATTGCACCAAAAACTAGAAAATAAAAATTAGTTGTAACTAACCGTAGATGCTACTTTTTGTAGATTAGTCACGTGAAACTATTATCACTGTAGTCTTCCCAAGTCGGATGCTGAAAGCCACGTTTAGATTCTATGTCAGTGGACTAAGCGTTACCTAATCGGAAACTTTTACCAAACTGAAATAAAAACGTGGGGCGTACGCAATTGTGATTAAGTCACTGTAGTTATTTAAGAACACACATAGAAATCAAGAGTTATTACTCTTTTTCGTTTTGTTCTGGCCTTGATAAAAGTTATTTACCTCTGTAGAAGTGTTGGAACAGATGAATGTTTTATTGCAAAATTAAAGCTACAATTACATATTTTGAACTTGCATGTTTCTTCATAATAACGCCCCACGTTTTTATTTTAGTTTGGTAAAAGTTTCCGATTAGGATACGCTTAATCCACTGACATAGAATCTAAACGTGGCTTTCAGCATCCGACTTGGGAAGACTACAGTGATAATAGTTTCACGTGACTAATCTACAAAAAGTAGCATCTACGGTTAGTTACAACTAATTTTTATTTTCTAGTTTTTGGTGCAATAAAAACCGTTTAACTTAAAACTTTTTTTACTTATTTTATTTTCAAGTTTTTAGTGCAACTTATTCTAGATCAAAGGATGTTGTTTGTAACATGCAATACAATTAGGGATGCTAGCGTTTAACTCTCGCGCTTTCATCACGACACAAACCTGTGTAAACGTAATGGAGAATATTTTATGTGTAACAAGAGGGGAATCGCTGCTGAATAGATATTATTTGAAATCCGACACTAAAAAAATGTCAGCTTGAATGCCCGAATGAAGTGTCTCAACTGGACGTGTTATATTCATACAATACCTTAGATAACAGAGATCTGACAATAAGGAATATATCGATCAATGTACGCGATCCACTCACGCTGTCACACTATCAGCTGGAGGGCCGCAGGCCCGACAGCTCACCCTACGCGATCCACTCACGCTGTCACTCTATCAGCTGGAGGGCCGCAGGCCCAACGGCTCGTCCTACGCGGTCCACTCACGCTGTCACTCTATCAGCTGGAGGGCCGCAGGCCCGACGGGTCACCCTACGCTACGCGATCCACTCATGCTGTCACTCTATCAGCTGGAGGGCCGCAGGCCCGACGGTTCACCCTACGCGCTCCACTCACGCTGTCACTCTATCAGCTGGAGGGCCGCAAGCCTGACGGCTCGCCCTACGCGATCCACTCACGCTGTCACTCTATCAGCTGGAGGGCCGCAGGCCCGACGGGTCGCCCTACGCTACGCGATCCACTCACGTTATGACACTATCAGCTGGAGGGCCGCAGGCCCGACGGCTCGCCCTGCGCGGTCCACTCACGCTATCACTCTATCAGCTGGAGGGCCGCAGGCCCGACAGCTCACCCTACGCGAGCCACTCACGCTGTCACTCTATCAGCTGGAGGGCCGCAGTCCCGACGGGTCGCCCTACGCTACGCGACGATCCACTCACGCTGTCACTCTATCAGCTGGAGGGCCGCAGACCCGACGGCTCACCCTACGCGATCCAATCACGCTGTCACTCTATCAGCTGGAGGGCCGAAGGTCCGACGGGTCGCCCTACGCTACGCGATCCACTCACGTTGTCACACAATAAGCTGGAGGGCCGCAGGCCCGACGCCTCGCCCTACGCGGTCCACTCACGTCTATCAGCTGGAGGGACGAAGGCCCGACGGCTCGCCCTACGCGATCCACTCACGCTGTCACTCTATCAGCTGGAGGGCCGCAGGCCCGACAGCTCACCCTACGCGATCCACTCACGCTGTCACTCTATCAGCTGGAGGGCCGCAGGCCGAACGGCTCGCCCTACGCGGTCCACTCACGCTGTCACTCTATCAGCTGGAGGGCCGCAGGCCGAACGGCTCGCCCTACGCGGTCCACTCACGCTGTCACTCTATCAGCTGGAGGGCCGCAGGCCGAACGGCTCGCCCTACGCGGTCCACTCACGCTGTCACTCTATCAGCTGGAGGGCCGCAGGCCCGACATGGCTGGCAGTGACCGTGTTTCAGCAGCATCAGGTTTGAGGAGTTGGAAGTCAGTATTAAATCCGTCTGTATCTTTTCGTCCAATATTCCGCAGGGTTTGAAGACGAAAGTCTTTGATCAGTGTATGTTGCCAGTGTACCTACGGTACTAAACCGTGCTCGCTTACAATGGGCCTTAAAAGAATGCTTAATGTCACCCAAAGGGCAAAGGAGAGGGCTATGCTAGGAGTCTCTCTGCGATATAGGATTAGAAATGAGACCATCCGCAGCAGAACCAAAATAACCGATATAGCTCTTCGAATCGCTAAACTGAAGTGGCAGTGGGCGGGGCTCATCGCGCGTGGAACCGATGGCCGTTGGGGCGGTAAGTTTTTCGAGTGGTGGTCACGTACCGGAAGGAGCACCGTGGGTAGGCCCCCCACAAGGTGGACTCATGACCTGGTGAAGGTCACAGGATGCGGTCGGCACAGGGCCGGTCCTAGTGGCAATCTTTGGGGGAGGCCTATGTTCACCAGTGAACGTCTTTCGGCTGATATGATGATGATTATGATAATGAAATCCGTATGTTTCTACCAAATGTCTGAAGCAGTACTTCAAAATCTACAGATCGCTAAACCTAGCGGTTGTGGCAGGCAGTAACACTGGAGTATCAGATCTGAGGAGTTGGACGTTAGTATTAAATTCGCATGTTTCTACTTAATATCTAAAGAACTTCTTTAAAATCAAGAAATCGATAAAAGACAAACCTTGCGGTTATTGTGGGCAGTACTGCAGCATCAGGAGTGAGGAGTTGGAAGTCAAGATCAGGCTGTTAGTATTTGATTATGCCAAACATGCTATACTTTCATTTTCACGTGTCTAACACTCTCGGTTAAGGTAAGCAGTACGTCTGCAGCATCAGGCTTTGAGGGTACAAGGATACAAATATTATAATATTGCATTGTCCTGGGGACTTGATACGAGTTTCAAATTTCATTAATGTTGGTGCAGTAGAAGTGGTCGAAAAATCGATCACCAGATTTGAAGCATCGACGACAGTTGATACGCGGTGAAGTTAATAAAAACCGTTTAAAAAACCGTTACGTCTTACCCCACCTTACCTTACCTTCAATATTTACGGACCCCACGTTGAGAAGAGTGATATTTAATTTGGCTTTGATTTTCCTGATTTTCTGTAATGTGATTAAATTTGAGCAACAGTGAGAAATGCTGTTCCGCCAAAATCTTGTTGACAATCGCAGTGATCGACCCATAGCTTTGTGGTGTACCTAATTAATAATTAAAGGAAGTATTTTTTAAATAAAAAACATTTTCTGAATAGATATTATTCAAGTACCTATTTTTTTTTTTGTGTCTACGTACTTACCCAGCAAAGAAAATCAATTGGGGCACAAAAAGCCACCTAAGTAAAGTTCTCTAACCTACTGCCGAAACATAAACAATTTCTCAATTACTACCACTTTTGTAGAATAATAATATCTACAAAACTTGTGTCCATTAATGAATCACCAGCTCTGTATAATAATGTCAATATGATGTCGGTTTAAACGTCACAGCTAATCGCATCGCTTGGCCCGACTTTTAACTGGATAAACCTAACTTCCGTTCAGTCGCAAAACTATCGAACAGTCGCAATTCAGTGACAACCAGACCCCAGGCTAAAGATAGCGGTGATCGACAGTATCGGAGTATCGTCGTTGGCGTTATCACCCTCTTGTGATATAATGATCTCGATAAAATTCACCTCCGCCATCCGTTTAGCTTATTTCTGCCGTGGATCGCTCGGGGTGCATTGCGGTCGAAATGAAGTGTAAGTATTATTTACTTATTTATTATGTAATTTATTTCATGCACGTTTGACGATTTATCAATATTATTATAAACAATACCCCCTTATTCATAAACGTTTGCAAGCCGCTAAGTATTTTTGGTCCTTTTCGGTCTTATCAATATGTCTCTAAGAGCAAAAGGGACAAACTTAGCAGCACTTAACGTAGCAGCTTGCTACGTTAGGAGAGTTTTATAAATAAGGGGGTAAGAAGTTTTTTAATTAATTCATTAGGCTCAGGTTGAGTAAGAGAATGAGTGGGTAAACAGAAACACTTCATACGTTTACTATATATTATGCAAGAATTTGGTCCGGGAAAAGATAAAAACGACTTACTCGACTTAAGTTCTATTCTGTTTTTGTGTACCTATATGTTATAATGTTTTCAATTTTGTGAGTTTTAATGTGAATGGCGATGGCGGCAAAGGTTAATGATTTAAATCGATCGAGAATCGATTTTAGTTAAAGGACTTTTAATGGAATCAAAATTTAACGCCATAATTTTTGTGTTAGGAAGTATTTTTTTTAACTTAACTTTTTTGTTATTATCTTTAGTAACGTAATAAAATGTTATAAGTAATTTGTCCTATACGTAGATTGTCGAAAAATATTGAATAAGTACCTACCTACCTGCGGCTTCTTTCTTTTCTCAAATAATAAAAACTGGCCAAGTGCGAGTCGGACTCGCGCGCAAAGGGTTCCGTACCATTATCAATTTATTATTAAAAAAATACAGTTAAATCAACCTACCTCAAAAACTATAGGAGATAATTTAATCAAACCAAAAATCGTTGATAGAGTTTATTAATGTGCATAACATATATTTTTTTCAGAATTTTATATCGCGTAGTTTAAAAAATAGAGGGGGGGGGGACACATTTTTCAGACTTTGAGAGCTGATATCTCGAAAACGATTTGCTTAAATAAAAATGTGATGTATAAACCTTCATATCATTTTCAAAGACCTTTCTATTAATACCCCACACGCTTATGTAAAACTAAAAAAAAATTTCTATCCCTCAGTTACATGTATGGAGGGCCCCCACCCCAATGGTTTTTATTACAATTTAGTATCATAATCCTGTAGCGGTTCATACAACACATATTCTCACCAAATTTCGTTACTGTAGCATTTATAGTTTCCGAGTAAATCGGCTGTGACAGACGGACAGACGGACAGACGGACAGACGGACATGACGAATCTATAAGGGTTCCGTTTTTGCCATTTTGGCTACGGAACCCTAAAAAAATTGGTGAAGATTTGCGATAAAGTGGCACGTGCGTTAGAGATATCACTATCACAGTATCTATAGGACAGTTTTTCGGAAATTGTGACGTATCAGCGTCAAATAGTTCGTAGCTGCCAAATTAGCCATATACTTAGTTAGTATCGTGTACTGAACTTTTCGACTGTTGTTAAGTATTTTTAAAGAGTCAAGCTTTATACACAAATACTAGTACCTATAGTCAACCAATAAAATTGGAGCCCTAACCCACTCGAGAACTATGTGAAAGTCATGTTCTAAATCAGATTCTAAGAAATCTCTTGCTACTTGTCATTGTGACAAATATTTAAATATTATTTTTTTTTTTAATAAAAAAAAATTCTTTCTCGGTTCTAGAGATGGTTAAAAAAATCTACCTTTCTGAAACTTCCAAAAACCTCCTAGGGGTCCTATTCTGAATACCTAAACTTCATAATTCATAGTAGATATTTGTTGCCCTAATTAAATTACAGAATTGAAACATCAATAAAACAAATAAATGTGTAATCAAAATCTGGAAGTCTTACTAAATGAAGAAAAGTTTTATTAATTATTCTGTTCTAGTAAGTAATACCTACAAGCAAATGTTTTTTTAATACTGATCAGTAGGGGTCGGAACTAAGGGTGCAAAACTTTAAATTGCCATAATGTGAACACGTTAGCCAAGAAAAATACGAATATTATTGAAAAATCTGTATCCAATTTTTTTCCCTATCTCAGAATCTTCAACTTACAATGTGTGGGTGTGTAAATACGTAACATGTATATTTTATGGAGGCATGTGCTATGTCAAGTCCACTTGAAAAGTTTTGTTAAAGTTTTGCACCCCTACTGATCAGCATGTAACGCAATTAACGTAAGTTTTAATGGCAGTAATTCCAGTCATTAATAAAGTCTTATTTGTTACTCAACCGGGATTACTTAACTGTAGGTGCAGGATTTTCCGTTTTAAATTTCATTAAAATGCATTGATACATTACCCTCGTTATTTATTCAGTTGCCATGCAAGATGTTGTTCGAAACTCAATAATTGGTAATAAGGACAATGGCATTATTTAAATAATTCTGTAAGGTACCAATTAAAGGTAAAGAAGCGATAAATCAATGCAGGCATACATACATACCTACCTAATAGGGTATTTTGATGGTCAAATAATAGATCCGAAATTTCTAATGTTCACTGTAGGTACGATTGCAAACTAGATAACGTCAACTTTTGTCTAAATCGTGAAATTGCACTGGCGTTTGATCATTTTCGCTGAACATCATCAGATCATCACATAATTAGGACACGTTACTTAGGAAATCGATATATTTATAGGCACATACAAAATGTAGACACCTACGTCAAACAAATAACTATTGAGTCTTTATCTCTAAAGCAACAGTTACGCATTGTATCTTGACATTATCTAGATATTTACCTCTTGAAAGGATCGGATTATGAAACTAGCGAAAATGTAGAATCTTGTTTAGAGAACTACAGAAGTCCACAATAATATAATTATGCAAAATGTTTAGTCCTCATCATCATCATTTCAGCCATTTATCGCCCAATGCTGAGCATAGGCCTCTCTTCTAGTACGCCACTCATCTCGGTCCTGAGCCAATCTAACCCAGAAGTGTCCCGCAATCTTACACAATACTTATATTTAGTACATACCTCGAAACTTTTTCCTGCAATTCTTAGTTCGTCTAAGACTAGGTAAAGCAGGTTTTCCAATATTTTCCGTATAAACTGCTTCTTTGATCTATCATGTGAAAACTAAGGTAGCATATAATAACTCGGCTACTTTGCACTTTGCATCAAAGCACCTACCTAGCACATGCAGGGTTAAAACTCTTCACAGATAACGTTCTATTAGTATTTAATTGATTTCTATAATTCGCACTACATATTATTATAATTTAAATATCTTTCTACGTCTTAACACTTCAGTTTTATTTTTTGATACATTCATTAAATCATTAATATGTTTACAACACAACTTCATCGGAAAATTTCATAACTTAATAGTTTGATACTTTTGAGCACTGGGAAGTTGGTACGCTTCAATTATTTTAACAGTTATACTCGTACACTAGAATTATTAGGTAGGTACGCAAAATTTATTACGATTCGAAATATTGATAGGGTACCTAATTCAATAACAAATAATAATTTAATATAGGTTTGCTGAAATTGGGAACTGGTCATTTCCTTCAGAAAGCTTTAAGCAAACCTAACAAATATACCGAAGTCACGTACCTAATCCTATTTATTTAGGGTAAACCTGGGCTATTGCTGCCACTCGAGAAAATTATTGGCACGTTCCTATCACTGGGTAATACTGGTAGCAAATACATATGTATAATCCGCTAGGTATTGCTGTGTAATTGTTTATCTTCAAAATAATAAATAAGTGTCACAGATCTATTCAATATGAAATCCTTTGTTATTGTTTTTTCCGTCACGCACAAAATACTAAAGAGAAGATAAAATTACTAGTAGGTGCATCAAAAAATGTCCTTCGTTATTTTCCCTGAACCTATCAAAAATAATTCGAGGGTTAAAAGCCAAATCGGTTCAAGCGACATGCTTAAGTATCTATTTCAATCTTATTTTTGTTTTGGCGGCTTTTTAAATAGTATTAGATTTGTACTGAGTAATTCAGAGAATAATCAATGTTAATCATACCTGATCGAAGATACTCGATTTACATTTGGACCACAGTTGGCACCTTTTAGACTGCAGAAATGGGCAAGAACTAATATTTTCACTGCTACATACTTCTTGAAATCTAGATAAAAATAGTACATGTACATACACAAGTAGGTAATCAGATTACTTTTTGCCCAACTCTGTTGGACTGCAGCTGGACCGTTTTACGCGTAAAATTTTACGGTCAAAGGAAGACGTATCTTAAATGTTTTATTTTTCTTTTCAGTAGCCTTAAGACTAGTCCTATGCGCTCTGGCGGCAGCCAGCGCCTCCGCTCTCTCAATCTCCTTGAGACAAGACCCGGAGACACTATGCGCGGGACAGGAGAACTTCCTGCGGATAGCCAAGGATTGCTGGACGTACTACCAGTGCTACTCCGGGCGGGCGTACCTGATGGAGTGCCCTAGGGACTCCTGGTTCAACGAAGCTGAACAGGTATGTAACCCTTGAGATATCGTTAAATAAAGTTCTCCTATTCTGATCATCTGAACGATAAATCAGAAAAGAACTTCTTGCGGATAGCTAAAGATTTAAGGCGTGATATAGAGCCGAGGAGTGTGCGAAAAACTCTTGGTTCAACGAAGCTGCAGAAGTATGTATTCAATCTCTTAATCTCCTTGAGACAAGACCCGGAGACACTATGTGCGGGACAGGAGAACTTCCTGCGGATAGCCAAGGATTGCTGGACGTACTACCTACCAGTGCTACTCCGGGCGGGCGTACCTGATGGAGTGTCCTAGGGATTCCTGGTTCAACGAAGCTGAACAGGTATGTAACCCTTGAGATATCGTTAAATAAAGTTCTCCTATTCTGATCATCTGAACGTCTGATCAGAAAAGATCTTCTTCGATCTGCTAAATATTGTAGGACATGCTATTTTGCTACCGGTTCTATTCTGGGCAGGCCAATTTGATGTAGTGTCCATAAGATTCCTGGTTCAACGAAGCTGAACACTGAACAGGTAATGTTACATAAAATACGAAGATGATGAGAATAAGGGAATTTCCTGCATATAGCCAAGGACAATTACGACGTGCTACCAATGCTACTCTCGGCTATACTTCCTGGTGTTGCAATGTACACAACTTTCTCTAACAATAACTCAATTTATGTGGGTAGTACTAGCACCAACAATTTTTTTTAAGTGGTCAAGCATTTTTGATTAGATATATATTTATTATAACTTCTTCCAATAAAAATAAGACTTTATACCTATGTGAATAACATTTATTTAATTTTTTTTTACTCTTAATATAGTGTAATTTTATACCTCCCTTTCAGGTGTGCGATTGGTCAGAACCTCCAGCAAGTTGTCGGACAGATCCAGAACCGGAACCAGAACCAGAACCGGAACCGGAACCGGAACCTGAACCGGAACCTGAGCCTGAACCTGAGCCGGAACAGGAAAATGAAGAATCTGAAGATCAGGTTGAAGAACCAGAAGGTCCGGAAGACGAAGAAGGCTCAGGTGAGGACTGGGAAGCGGATGTCGTCCTAAAGTTCTTGAAGTCAAGATTACAAGACGATACGGAAGACCTCATTGAAGAAATAGAGGAGCTGCTCAGTGAGGATTCTGCCCATCATCACCACCACGGCCACGATCACGAGCATCATCATCACGGACACGATCCACAAAATCATCACCACGGCCATGATCACCACCATAACCATCATGACCATGATCATGAACATACTCGCGACGACGAACACGACCACGACCACGATCATGACCACGAACACGACCATGACCATGATCATGACCACGATCACGACCATGACCATCGCGATGACGATCATGACCACGACCACGATCATGAACACGACCATGACCATGATCACGACCATGACGAACATGACCATGACCACGACCATGACGAACATGACCACGACCATGACGAACATGACCACGACCACGATCATGATCACGACCACGATCATGATCACGATCACGATCACGATCACGACGAACATGACCACGACCATGATCACGACCATGATCACGACCATGATCACGAACACGACCACGATCATGACCACGAACATGATGAAGAAGATCACGATCACGACCATGTTGATGAAGAAGACAACGAACCCAACGAATACAGATTCCAAGAAGAGCTTGATGAGGAGGTTGAAGAAGAAGAATTTAAAGATTTAATTCTTAATCAAGAGGAAAGTCGCAAAAAACACCAAGAAGACTTTGAAGACGTTGAAGAAGATAACGAAGAATTAAAAAGACAGGAAGAAGTAGAGGACATCGAAGAAGATGAAGAAGTTGTGAAAAGGCAAGAGGATATAGAAGATGAAGTCAATGAGGAGGAGGAAAGTAAGAAACGGTCTGCGCAGGAGGAAATACTGGATGAAGAAGAGGAAGAAGTCAAGAGACAAGAAGAGGTTAACGAAGAATCAGAAGAAGAGGAATTGAAGAGGCAAGAGTATGTTGAAGATGATGCCGATGAGGAGGAGGAAAGTAAGAAACGGTCTGCGCAGGAGGAAATACTGGATGAAGAAGAGGAAGAAGTCAAGAGACAAGAAGAGGTTAACGAAGAACCAGAAGAAGAGGAATTGAAGAGGCAAGAGGATGTTGAAGATGATGCCGATGAGGAGGTGATTGAGGACGAAGAAGTTTTAAAGAGACAGGATGAGATTGACGAAGAACAAGAAGTGGAAGATGAACAAGACGAGGCTGTAAAGAGGCAAGAGGAAAATGAAGATGATGCTGAAGATGAGGAGGAAATCCGTAATAAGAGATCGACCCGTCAAGAAGATGAAGATTTACAAGAAGAGGTTGATGAACAAGAGGAATCTGTGAAGAGACAAGAAGAGAATGAAGACGATATTGAAAATGAGGAAGAAATCCGTAAAAAGCGGTCCATTCTACAAGAATACGACGACGAGGAGTGGCAGAATGCTCAAGAAGAAGCTAACATCTTAGAAACTGATGAAGAAGAAATCAAGAGGTACCAAGAAGCACAAGAAGATGAAGAGTCAGAGGAATCCGAGGAAGGATTCTTCCAGCGCTTCAGATTATTCTAAGCTTCTGGCTAATTCAAAAAGTATTCCCGAAAGGAATACTCCTTTGAAAATCCGTAGTGAATTATTTATTTGTAAATAAGTTGTGTGCGAGTCACTTTGTGCAATTTTGTAAATATTACACTGAGTAAATGTGAATATAATACACATTTTTTGTTTATCTATCCCGAATCATTTACGACTGTAGGAGTCGCCATAAGATTTATATCGGCCCGTTTCTCAAAAGCTTGTACCTGGTATTACAAGTTGTAGTCTCTTTTAACACTATTCATTAGATAAGGGATTCCGCTTGTATTACAAGTTACAAGCTTTTGAGAAATAGGTCCCAGGCCGCGCACGGTATTCAAAAATATCTTAACGTGCACTCTAACGCCATAACAGAGTCCTGGGGCCCGTTTCTCGAACGCTTGCAACTTGTAATACAAGTGGAAGTCTCTTTTTAATACTATTAAGGACTTCCGCATGTATTAAAAGTTACAAGTTTTCGAGAAATAGGCCACTGCTGAGATGTTTTTGACCACCCTGGCCGCTACGATTTATCTGATGGTGAATTTACAACAAAGCCTGCATGCCTAGCCAAAAGTCGATTGAGGGGTTGACGTATCACTATCTATTCTTTGATAGACGATTGATGATGGGCAGCCGCGTCATTATAGTGGTCACATAACTGCGATCGCTGAATTGGCTTGCCCAGGGTGGCGATTATCGGCATTTACCTCCTAATGCGTCTATACGCATAGTTAAAAGGAGAGGCCTACGTCCTGCAGTGGACTGAGATAGGCTGATGACGTGTGCACAATGAGATAGATTCATACTGGCTGTTTCTTATGCTAATATTGCTAGACTATACATAGATCTGATACTTAGGCAGAATGGGACAGTCACAATGCCAATGTGTACCGTTATGCTATTCTCTTATTCACACATTCGACGCTGCGTTCGTCAACGAGCTCGACGACGAGACAGCCTTCACTTCGACGTAGAGCGCAGCGCTGCGAAAAATAGTATTCACTAACGTAGAACAGCTCGACGTCGAACTGTAGGCGGTAACTCTCGACACAGTGTAGTTCCAGCTCACGCCGCATTCGTCGCCGAGCGCTAGTATCGTTTAAAGTGCATTAGGGAATACCATTTTTAGGCTCTACGCTGCCGCAGCGCTGTTAGCAAGGCGGTTTCCTTAGTGAATAACACTACAGTACGGGCGACGCCCCACTCATCCACAGGCGACCAATTTTTGCCGACACAACATAATCGATTCTCCCACAATGTAACAGATGTGCTTACCATAGAAAAAAATAACTGCGAAAGACTCTGGTTGTCACGGAATAATCGATTAAGTCCCTAACGTTCACAATCGATAAAAGCGTATCAAAGTACTGCTTTCATGTCATAAGTGTTACAAAAATGTACTTGTATAAAATATACTTAACCTTTTGACCACTACAGTCGGTCACAGACGACGATGGTAAATCGTGACTACGACGCCAATGACGGCACTTGCCGATAACTACGTCATGCAGTAGGAACTTAGGCGGGTCGCCGTAAAGTTCAATTTCGCTTAAGCACTCACATGCTTTGATTTTTATGATAATCTATGGGCGTTTGTGCACTACACTGACTTTTACCGTCCGGTAGTCCGGTTTTTTACGGTCCGATATGCCACGCCATTAAATGTATATTACTATATACAATTAATAATATACAATATTACGTATAGTGCACAAGCAGTGAAAAACGTGTTAATGCTTGTGCACTGCGTCCGGAATTCTGACTTTTACCGTCCCCGATAGTCCGATTTTACAAAATTGAACCGTAAAAACCCGGACTACCGGACGGTAAAAAGACGGACAAGTGCACAAGCCAATCATGCGTTTTTTTCATGCCATATCGGACCATGAAAACTCGGTCTGCCGGACAGTAAAATTCATTGTGGTGCACAATCGCCCTATTTCTATGTAAAATAAGAGTGATGACATGTAGCAAAAGCTACATGAAGCATGTCAGTGGGTAAATAATCGTGAACGCGTGGCGTCTGGAGCTCGGCATATTCGTTCACCGTCTGGCGGTCAAAAGGTTACAGATGGAAACTATAGACCTATAGCTGTTGTTACTTCTATTTGTAATGATAATTATTTTACATTGTATTCTGCATATATCGATATACATATGTATAATCGGTAGTCGATAAACGAGAAGTCCCTATGACTGCTCAAAATTGCTACCAGCATTCCGGAGTCTGGTTCCGGCTATGATACGGCTGGCCTAAGTATTACATATTATACGTACAGAAGGAGAAGTACAAAAACACAGATCAATTTTATCAATTTATTACACCATTATTATACAAAATAAATCTCAAATACAATAATAATATTATAAGTAACACAACCAAAGCAAAACATTAAACATTGGATTTGAGAGATACGTCTATGTCACGGTAGGCCCGCTGATAATCAACCGTAAATGCATATTGACATTACATGGCGATAGATTTTACTGTAGATCCAAATAGTTAACTATAGTATGACTCGATCATAAGAGTAATCCTACTCATTGGCAGAAAACCGACTTCATTACAATACTGGCATATTTTTCAGTCGAGACCCAGTAAGTATCACAAACTTCGCACAGATGGTTCACCATTTAAAAATACATTTACGTACGTAATAAAGCTAGATATAAAAAATAAACTTCTAAAATTGTACACAACATAGCAACAGCGTTAAAATTAAAGTACAAACCTTAATCGTTCGAAAGACAAAATTTAGTCAAATTCGTTTTTTTCGCGCTGTTTGGCAACAGAAAGTCATAGGCTAGTCAAAGTACGTTGGTCGTCGGGTATAGTCAGTTACTACAAGCTAAGCCAAAAGCACTGAAATTAAAGGGAACTTTATAATATTAGTAATATTAAAACGGTTTACAATGGTCCACCTAACAGCACGGTATAAAAGAGCTAATGAGTAGATTAGATATGTGATGTATTAAAATATAATCTATAGTCGTGGAGGCGTACCGACTTATCAACAACGATTCGCAAGAGAATCAACGGTATACGAGTTAATATCACAATGCCTAGTCAGTAGAGACTCCACAACCACAGATGCCTACCCTAAAGCGTATAATAGTAGTAGAAATACATTGTATACCTAGCGATTTATAACCGATAACCATACTTGACCAGAAAACCGCCGCGCTGGTCCGGACTGTCGGCCGAGCTAAAACTCTTTGGCAATACGCACTGACACAACGCTAACCTATCGAAAATATCACTGCTTACAATTCAATGCCCCATTCGACGGCGGTTAAACGTAACAATAATTAAGGAATCCAATTAAAAATACTGTTTAAATTACAAATTCATAATATAAAAGTGAATATTGCGTTTATAATTCATAAAATTAAACAAAATTTTAAAAATAAATATGGAATAAAACAATTATTTACAGGTATAATAAAGAGGCCACGAGCAGCCGCTAAGCAATTCCATACAAATCCGTGTTCCCAGTCTATTCCTACGGTCTACGGCGGTTACATCAAAATATCACGAGACAGAATACATAGTTTTCATTCCGTTAGTATAAAATTACGACACTCGGATTCACTACAGACTTAAAGCGTGCCTTTACGATTATTGTATCAAATCCTTCAACGATATTCGGTACGAGTAGAAAAGTACGAAATAACTGTGGTTGTACAAAATTACTAGTCTATCGCGGGGTAAACTATCGATTTTCCGAAATATCTTTCTCCGATATCGCCGTTTCATCTGTCCACGTCTTTCCAAATCTTGTGACCATTCTAATTTCAGATATAAATCTGGCAATTTAACCGGATGAAAAACTTCGAAAGAGCGATAGGGCACCATAGCGTTTACTCCGGCCCTCCGTCCGGGTCCGTGGTCCGTTTCGGGTCCGTGGTCCGTTTCGGGTCCGGGGTCCGTTTCGGGTCCGTGGTCCGTTTCGGGTCCGTGGTCCGGTCCGGTTCCGGATCAGAATCCGGTTCCGGACGGCATCAGCCGGCGCGCGCGCCTCCGGGTCAAAACAGACCGATGTCCTTCTTCAAGTTGGTCTGCTTCCACGCCGGGAGCACGGCGAACTCTTCTTTGGTCATCCCGAAAGCCTCCTGCAATGATAAGCGATTAAGTTAATCAATTTAAATCACCTTGACATCGAAGTTTTAAAACGGATTAACCCCCTTATTCATATACTTAACAAGCCGCTAAGCAGGGGCGTAGCTACTGCCGTATCTGCCGTATCAATTATACGGGGCCCCCGGGCCACGGGGGCCCCCAAAGTGTGTAAGGAAAAATAATAAAAACTTCCTAATTTATGTTACCTCCATATAAGGGGGCCTCCAAAAATTTTTTATACGGGGCCCCGACAAGGCACGCTACGCCACTGCCGCTAAGTATTGTTTTCCCCTTTTACTCTTGTGGACATACTGATACGACCGAAAGGGACTAACAATACAAAGCGACTTGCTAAGTTAGCAGACGTTTATGAATAAAGGGGTAAGGATAATAAAGCTTTTAATAACACTCGTAGAAAACAATCCGATTCAACGCATCCATAGTTATGACAGACAGTATTGTCGGAACGTGGGCGTTAGAGAGTCTGTAATCGTGTGGAATAAATCTGGGGCGAATAGTTTTTGCTTCCGCACGCAATTTTTAGCATCTTGTGACTTAAAGTAAATGCGACGACACAGCAACACAGTACCACCAAAATCATTAATGCACCTTATACGCATTGTAATGCACTGGTCACAAACAGTCAGTTATTTTTGTTGGCTTGGTATTACACCAACAAGTATCAGCAGTGTTATTCACTAAGGAAACCGCCTTGCTGTCAGCGCTGTGTCAGTGCTGCGGCAACGTCGAGCCTAAAAATGGTATTCACTAATGTACTTTAAACGACACTAGTGCTCGGCGACGAATGCGGCGTGAGCTGGAACTACATTGCGTCGAAAGTTTGACGTTTAATGTATGAACTTCGTATTCTCTAACGAAAAACTGCAACGAACTCGCCCACAACCTCGATTCCTAATGTCAAATCAAACAGCTAGGATTTTAGACAAGGCTGTCTCGACATGGAGCTCGTTGACGAACGCAGCGTCGAATGTGTCAATAAGAGAATAGCATAGCAGTTTACACTTAATGGTGCAAAATACCAAGCCAAATTTAGAATGTTTTAAAGGTAATGTGTAGCCTTTTAAAATTGAAGAAAGTTTAATGGCACCTTGGATACTGTTGTGTAGTTTACTTATGATGGCCGACACGCGGATTTATCGTTTGTCGTCGTTGCCGTCATGTTTTGAAAAGTATAAAAGTGTGAGAGTGACACATAGAATGACAAAAAGTAAAAACGCCTGATTTAGTCCTCTAGATGGCAGACACTCCACTCGCACGGTTACTATTTCTATAAAGCTAAAATTGAAAATGAGAATTCCTGTTTAGCTCATGTGCTACTTTCCACATGGATCAAAATTCAGATAGTTTAAAAAAAATCGATAAAAGAAGAAAACACTCCAGAGTAATATAAAATAAGCATAGTTTCACACTCGTGTAAGAAATCTTCCAAGGTTTTTATAGCTTTTTTTAAAGCATAGCACAGAGACCGATAGGTAGTCGGTTTTTGTCTGCCTTGCATGTAAGTGCCTTACTATGTTGAGTAGGTTCAAGTTGACTTTGCTACTTGCGACGTGGATGTTGTTTCTTGATACTGGCCTGTGAAACCAATTCAAGTAGCAATGTATGTTATATTTATATACGAATACACAATACTCGTTAAAATGTGATTATTTTTTAGATTGTTTTTTGAATGCGTTTTTTAGTAGGTTCTTTTTACGAATAGCTAATGGTGCAATCACATTGGCGTTACAAAGTGTTATACAACATCGTCATTCTCTCTTTAACACTCTAGTGTTCTATAACATTGTCCTTGTTACACTTTGATTTCGTCAGTCACATCCGTGGGAGCACCATTAAGATTAGCATCCAAATCACCTATACATATATTTTTGATGTGTATTTATACAATATACAAACCCACCACCACTGAACAGGATGTTAAGGGTACTCAAATGCTTCTCCAAATGGTGCGGGTCAGCCGAACGACTTTCCGTAAAACCCCGAAAAAAAAACGAGCCGAGACGATTTGAAGGGTCCACGGAAAGAGCATGTCTAGTCAATTCAAATTACAGAAGGAAAAACCACCTTTCTTTAAACAGGATAAGGTGTGAATTTGTCCTGATTTTTTTAAGCACTGGACATGTTTTTTCCGTGGACCCTTAATTTGGAAAGAATCGGGGGCTTGGCCCGGAATTTTCCAACGGTTCAAAATATAAAAAAACCGCCACCACTCGCCAGGAAATCAGGAGTGCTCAGATACCTTTCCAATTGATGGGGGTCGACCGAGCGACTTCTTTCCGTAACTTCCAAGAAAAACGACGCGAATCTGGGTGCTTAGCCAAGTTGCCAATCGCTAGCGCTTAAACGTCAATCGTAAGCGAAAGGCAGCTAACTGTCACTAATATGAAAGAGTGACAGAGAGGGAAAACTACGATACGCTACCAAGCGCTAGCGATTGGCAACTTGGCTAAGTATCCTGGAAAGCTACAAAATATACCGCCACCACTCACCAGGAAATCAGGAGTGCTCAGATACCTTTCCAAATGATGGGGCTCGACAGTAACTTCGAAGAAAAACGACCCGAATCCGGAAAGCTACAAAATATACCGCCACCACTCACCAGGAAATCAGGAGTGCTCAGATACCTTTCCAAATGATGGGGCTCGACCGTAACTTCGAAGAAAAACGACCCGAAACTGCACAGCTAAAAAATATACCGCCACCACTCACCAGGAAATCAGGAGTACTCAGATGCCGTTCCAGATGGTGCGGGTCGACGTGGTCCGGCAGCGGGCGGCGCTGCAGCGCGGCGAGCGGGAGCTCGGCCGAGCGGCTCGCGAGCCGGGACAGCTCGCCCGCGCCGAGCAGGGCCGCGCCAGCCTTGTATCCGTGCTGGAAGCGTGCAAGACGTACATGTGCGGTGGAAGCTTTTATACAGGAAATCAGGAGTGCTCAGATACCTCTCCAAGTGAGGGTCGACGGTCAACTGAGCGACTTCTTTCCGTAACTTCCAATAAAAACGACCCGAATCTGGAAAGCTACAAAATACACCGCCACCACTCACCAGGAAATCAGGAGTTCTCAGATACCTCTCCAAATGATGGTCGATCAAGCGACTTCTTTCCGTAACTTCGAAGAAAAACGACGCGAATCTGGGTGCTTAGCCAAGTTGCCAATCGCTAGCGCTTAAACGTCAATCGTAAGCGAAAGGCAGCTAACTGTCACTAATATGAAAGAGTGACAGAGAGGGAAAACTACGATACGCTACCAAGCGCTAGCGATTGGCAACTTGGCTAAGTATCCTGGAAAGCTTAAAAATATACCTCCACCACTCACCAGGAAATCAGGAGTTCTCAGATACCTCTCTAAATGATGGGGGTCGACCGAGCAACTTCCAAGAAAAACGACCCGAAACTGCAAAGCTACAAAATATACCGCCACCACTCACCAGGAAATCAGGAGTGCTCAGATACCTTTCCAAATGATGGGGCTCGACCAACTTCGAAGAAAAACGACCCGAATCTGGAAAGCTACAAAATATACCGCCACCACTCACCAGGAAATCAGGAGTGCTCAGATACCTTTCCAAATGATGGGGCTGGACCGTAACTTCGAAGAAAAACGACCCGAATCTGGAAAGCTACAAAATATACCGCCACCACTCACCAGGAAATCAGGAGTGCTCAGATACCTCTCCAAATGATGGTCGATCAAGCGACTTCTTTCCGTACCTTCCAAGAAAAACGACGCGAATCCGGAAAGCTACAAAATATACCGCCACCACTCACCAGGAAATCAGGAGTGCTCAGATACCTCTCCAAATGATGGTCGATCAAGCGACTTCTTTCCGTACCTTCCAAGAAAAACGACGCGAATCCGGAAAGCTACAAAATATACCGCCACCACTCACCAGGAAATCAGGAGTGCTCAGATGCCGTTCCAGATGGTGCGGGTCGACGTGGCCCGGCAGCGGGCGGCGCTGCAGCGCGGCGAGCGGGAGCTCGGCCGAGCGGCTCGCGAGCCGGGACAGCTCGCCCGCGCCGAGCAGGGCCGCGCCAGCCTTGTATCCGTGCTGGAAGCGTGCAAGACGTACATGTGCGGTGGAAGCTTTTATACAGGAAATCAGGAGTGCTCAGATACCTCTCCAAGTGTGGGTCGAGGGTCAACCGAGCGAATTCTTTCCGTAACTTCCAAGAAAAACGACGCGAATCTGGAAAGCTACAAAATATATCGCCACCACGCACCAGAAAATCAGGAGTGCTCAGATACCTTTCCATATGATGGGGGTCGACCGAGCGACTTCTTTCCGTAACTTCGAAGTAAAACGACCCGAAACCGGAAAGCTACAAAATATACCGCCACCACTCACCAGGAAGAAGAACACTCATAAGAAGGCTATGCTATACCAGTAATTGGAGTTCGAGGCCAACGAAACTACGACAGATGCGTTATTGTCAAATCTGTCAAAGTCTCTTATGTCATTGTCAAATAAAGTTTTCAGGTTTCCACAACCTTTTTGTTATTTAATTAATTTATTTAAAATAATTCCTAGTAAAAACATTATATACCTCCGTAATGTTTGTACGCCTTTTTGTTTAATATGGCTGTCACAACTAGGATTTTCTTAAAAATACGTAAATACCTAAAAAATTGTCTTTTCTCTTAACTAACATAGAAATGACAAAATTTTCTTGTAAAGAACTTAAAATGATAAGAGCCAACGTTTCAAAGCCTATTTTAAAAAGAAGTTGAATTACCAGTGAACACAAACGACAGCGTGCCATATTTATTAAGACGGTAGGTATGGTTAAATTTCTAAACCCCCTGCCTTATTACGGGTTAAAATTATGGGAAAGAAATTTGGAAATGTCAAATGAAAGCATTTTTTGTATTTTATTTTTTATTTGTCTTCATCACTTATCCTCCTGAGTGGTAACTTTTTCAGAGCTGGTCCCACAGTAAAACTTGACTGTAATCATGAGTAGATCCAGAAAATATGATTTTGTATCATTGTGTTTTATAACATTTCACCCAGTATATTTCATTTGGAATTTCATTTTTAGCGAAGCTAAACATGGCTGAAGCAAATGGGTTACCTTGTTAACAACCTACGGAAGAAAACAAAACGTTAGATCTGTATGATCATTTAAATTGAGAACTATAGCACTGCCAAAGAAATTTGTAGGTCAAAGGAATTTTACGAATACGAAATGTGAACATAAAGCACGCTACAATATATTATTCTGCAATTTTTTAAACGTATGCAGAAATAGGGTTTTAATGTATGTGTAGTTAAATTGCTGTACCAAATGTTATTAACACCTGAGGTGATACCAGCGCAATACCAACTTTGTTACTAATAATTGCGGATAATTAACTTTTTATTAAAATATCTCATATTTACGTGAAAATAAGTAAATAATATTGTTTCTATAAATTAAAGAATTAAAATTACCAATAAATAAGATATCTCAACGTCTGTTTTTAGAAAATAATTATTTACTATTGTAAGAACATTTCATTGTTGTGGCAATATTTTCGTAGATTCTTTGGCCTCGAACTCCAATTAGTGGTTTAGGAGTCTCTCTGCGTGATCGGATTAAAAATGAGACCATCCGCAGCAAAACCAAAGTAACCGAAATAGCTCTCCGAATCGCTAAACTGAAGTGGCAGTGGGCGGGGCACATTGCACGTAGAACCGATGGTCGTTGGGGCGGGAAGGTTCTCGAGTGGCGACCACGTACCGGAAGGCGTAGCGTGGGTAGGCCCCCCACAAGGTGGACCGATGACCTGGTGAAGGTCGCAGGAGTTCACTGGATGCGGGTGGCGCAGGACCGGTCATTGTGGCAATATTTGGGGGAGGCCTATGTTCAGCAGTGGACGTCTTTCGGCTGATATGATGATTGACTCACCAGGAAATCAGGAGTGCTCAGATGCCGTTCCAGATGGTGCGGGTCGACGTGGTCCGGCAGCGGGCGGCGCTGCAGCGCGGCGAGCGGGAGCTCGGCCGAGCGGCTCGCGAGCCGGGACAGCTCGCCCGCGCCGAGCAGGGCCGCGCCAGCCTTGTATCCGTGCTGGAAGCGTGCAAGACGTACATGTGCGGTGGAAGCTTTTATACAGGAAATCAGGAGTGCTCAAATACCTCTCCAAGTGAGGGTCGAGGGTCAACCAAGCGACTTCTTTCCGTAACTTCCAAGAAAAACGACCCGAATCTGGAAAGCTACAAAATACACCGCCACCACTCACCTGGAAATCAGGAGTGCTCTCCAAGTGATGGGGGTCGAGGGTCGACCGGGCGACTTCCAAGAAAAACGACCCGAATCTGGAAAGCTACAAAATATACCGCCACCACTCACCAGGAAATCAGGAGTGCTCAGATACCTTTCCAAATGATGGGGCTCGACCGAGCGACTTCTTTCCGTAACTTCCAAGAAAAATGACGCGAATCCGGAAAGCTACAAAATATACCGCCACGACTCACCAAGAAATCAGGAGTGCTCAGATGCCGTTCCAAATGATGGTCGATCAAGCGACTTCTTTCCGTAACTTCCAAGAAAAACGACGCGAATCTGGGTGCTTAGCCAAGTTGCCAATCGCTAGCGCTTAAACGTCAATCGTAAGCGAAAGGCAGCTAACTGTCACTAATATGAAAGAGTGACAGAGAGGGAAAACTACGATACGCTACCAAGTGCTAGCGATTGGCAACTTGGCTAAGTATCCTGGAAAGCTAAAAAATATACGGCCACCACTCACCAGGAAATCAGGAGTGCTCAGATACCTCTCCAAATGAT
The DNA here is from genome assembly GCA_025490895.1 of Thaumatotibia leucotreta. Lineage (NCBI taxonomy): Eukaryota > Metazoa > Arthropoda > Insecta > Lepidoptera > Tortricidae > Thaumatotibia > Thaumatotibia leucotreta. Next base: position 1,240 of record JALPQI010008047.1, on the reverse strand, counting down.
GGGGCTTCTTTCCGTAACTTCGAAGTAAAACGACCCCAATATTGAAAGCTACAAAATATACCGCCACCACTCACCAGGAAATCAGGAGTGCTCAGATGCCGTTCCAGATGGTGCGGGTCGACGTGGTCCGGCAGCGGGCGGCGCTGCAGCGCGGCGAGCGGGAGCTCGGCCGAGCGGCTCGCGAGCCGGGACAGCTCGCCCGCGCCGAGCAGGGCCGCGCCAGCCTTGTATCCGTGCTGGAAGCGTGCAAGACGTACATGTGCGGTGGAAGCTTTTATACAGGTGTATGTACAGGATTTTTAACCCGGGGAGCATGACCCAGGGTATCTCATACCCACACCGTCTTTTTTCCAATGACATTTTTTCACCTCATGCTCGCCGGGTTAAGCAGCGACGTGAAGTTTTAGGAATCTTTTGTTAGCATATTTAAATATTTATCAAACGGGTTAGCGCTCTAGCAGAGCGCAAGCCCGCAGTACACGTCGGGCTTTGGTCGCGGGTACAGGTGTAGTGAGAAATTACTTGCCTTCGGAAACGTTCGTAAACACATGCTGTTTCAGGCAGTGTCACCGAGTCTGACTGAAGTAGCATGACAGCTATTACTGTCAGTCTCAGTGAGATAGACTGAAACAGCATGACGTTGACGAACGTTTCCGAAGGCAAGTCATTTCTCACTACATCTGTACTCCATGATCCTCTAAATGGATCGAAACATGTCGAGCAATTATCGACTTAAATTACGTGAGTAACCCGTTTGATAAATATTGAAATATGAGTCTCACGTTAGTTATAATTCTAAAACAGTTTTGTTAGCAGTTTCGGTTTGTTCACGTCGATGCTTAATCATCAAATTATTTTGGGATAGATTTACATTTCGTCGGTTGACAATCAAAACTCACTAAGTAACAAAACAATAGGTACCTTATACTAGAAATAAAGCTCGTATATCAGTTCTGATTCAATACTGATATACGGCGTTGCTAAGAATGATGACAGTTTTTATACTGAGTTTTGCTTGTCAACCGAGGATTTATCAATCAAGTTTTATACTAATACCTATAGTTTCATTATTGCGACAAATGTATAAAATACAAAAGAAAAACCATCCTTTCAATTTTATATCTTTAAGGTACATTACGAATCCGTAATTGAAAGAATATGAAAAGTTGCCAGAAAGCGGTGTCTTTTGTATCATATCATATTCGAAAGACGATTTGTCTTCAACTTTACGCTTTCCTTA